>JBAIZL010000004.1:191386117-191521117 GCA_036971475.1 Prosapia bicincta | reverse complement strand
TCTTGAAATAGAAACACGTAAAAGCACTTAACCAATGATATATTTTAACCTTGTGTTTTCTCTTTGATTGACAAAGACCACTGTGTAGTTGAAATATATCATTATTTAAGTGCTTTTATGCGTTTCTATTTCAAGACTACAGAGCGAACTCTTACCAAGGTAAGTCTGTCAGTCTCCTAGGCCAAAAAATCTAATATATATATATATATATATATATATATATATATTAGAGAGAGAGAGAGAGAGAGAGAGAGAGAGAGATTTCATTAGAGATTTTTTGTATTTTTTTCAGGTGTGTGGTTTGGACTGGAGATGGCCGCGTATTTTTTTACAATCCCTCTTCTCGTACTTCAGTCTGGGAACGACCAGAGGAATTAGTAGGTCGTGCAGATGTAGATAAAATGGTAGCCAGCCCTCCGGAATCAGTACAACCAACGCAGACTGATTCTAATAATGCCAGCAATAGCACGGTATCGTCAGATTCACAGGCAGTGAAACGAGAGAGCCAGGAAGAGTCAGACTCATCAGCAGCAAAGAAACAAAAACTTGAGATTTCAGCAAAAGGTATTGAAACCATAAATAATTTTTTGTTTAAGATTAGTGTTTTATTATCTTTTATTTGTTTTAATCAATTCGTTAATATTTATTATTAAAACAAAACAAAAAAATTAGGGATGTGGCCTATTTTGAAAGTTTTTATGCTTTTAAAATATGTACGTTTTAAAAAGAATAAGGTTATGTCTTTTTATATAAGGTACTATTAATTATACAGCTAGTACTGTAAAACTAGTGTTGTGTACACTAGACACTATTAATAATTTTAAAATAAGCTCTTATTAATCATAAATGTGTAAGTTATAGTAATATAGTTCAGAAATTTCATAAAGTATGAATATTTTGTCTAATAATAGCAACAGCAGGATCAACTACGAACTTGCCAGAGTCTAAGGAAGGAGATAAGAAGCAGATTGATATCGGGAAGGAAGCAGCAATGGAAGCAGAAGTTCGAGCTGCACGGGAGAGAGCGATTGTGCCTTTGGAAGTTCGAATTAAGTCATTCCGTGAAATGTTAGCAGAGAAGGATGTAAGTAAAATTTATTTGTAATTGTAAATTTTTATATGAGCTGCAGAATTAATAGCATACAATTAAATGCAAAAGCATTAAAATATATTACAAATGATTTTTTCATAATATATGAATTAAATGAATAATTTATACAAATTCAGATGTTTATTTGCATAATTTTATAGACCTGAGAATTATTGCGGTCTCTACAGTTTGTACATGGTTGTAGGCATGGTCGATACAGTTTCAGTTGTCAACAATGGATTGATCGGAAGTTGCCTCTATTGTGAACGGGAAAAAAGTCGTGGCTACTGGATGAAACGGCTGTCATTGGTTGATTTGTCGCTGTCACTGACTTCTGCTCTTACGGCCCCAATTATTGTGTAATATCGTTGACTGAAGGGGAGAGTTAAGGGTCTCTGTTGTGATGTCGCTGTCACAACTGAAAAGTTACTTATATTTTACCACTGCTGTCATAGGTCGAATTGTCGCTACTCATTTACTTCGTGTATTTGTGGTGGATATGTGTTATGTTTCAAGATAGTGACAGTGTTGTGTACAGTAGACGCTGTTTCACACTAAGTAGTTCTTAATTTCGTAGGAGTTTATTTATAAATAAAATGAGCCTTCCAGAAAAGAAAAAAGTTAGGTGTGGAATCTTTTCACTAGTGTGGTATGCCTGCCTGTTATTGGCACATACAGAGCACCCTCAGTATCCCTTGACACCGGTACTAAAGTCACTGATCCAAACCTGGCGATGTCACTAAAATCACCGATCCGTTAAAGTCACTGTATCAACTATTCCTACATGGTTGGTGCTTTAACCCAAAGAGAATATAATTAAATGCATGTGATGGTATTTAGAGGTTAGTAGTACCAAAAGTAGTTAGTCTTTTAGTAATTTCCTCTAAAGATGATGGCTTTGCATACAAAATGTACATCAGGACATAAGTACAAAATGTTTGTTGTTTAAGAGGTTTTTTTTACAGTTAAAAATTACATTACATCTGCGCCAAGTTATTATTGCTATAAATTTAATGTTGAGTACAGTGTACAAATGTGTTATTTAGGTTTAATTTGTATTTGATCATGTTAAAGGTCTCTGCATTTAGTACTTGGGAAAAGGAGTTACATAAAATAGTCTTTGATCCAAGATATTTACTACTTACGTCTAAGGAGAGGAAACAGGTGTTTGATAAGTATGTGAAGGAACGGGCCGAAGAAGAAAGACGTGAGAAGCGCAACAAGATGAAGGAACGCAAGGATGAATATAGAAAGTTGATGGAAGACGCAAATTTACATGGAAAGTAAGTATTCTGTTGTGCTTTTATCAGAGAAGCAATATTCCTATCTCTAAATCCATAAGAAAACACAAATTTTTTTATATAAATATCTTGGTCCTAAGTCATGTCCTACAATTCACCTATTTAGAAATAATTTGTATGGAAATATGCCCCAGTCTACTTTTGACGCTTAGATATTTATTTTGTATTTAAATGCTGGGGGAAACTAGGAGTCCATGCCTCCTTCCCCCCCCCCCAGGTTTGGGCGCCATTATTTTCTCTGGCTTTTTCATCTCTCAACAGCTTCTTCAATGATTTGGCAATCAAGTTCAACATCATTTAAATATATGATTTCAGTTATCAACCAAGTTGTGTTTTCTTTAGATTATTATGTCCCTTTAGACAATTGGTTCCCAAACTGGGGAAACTTGGAGGGCGTAAAGGCTTCAAGGAGGGGCCTGAGACCAGTTGGAAAATAGTAAGATAAATTCTTAGTTAAAATCTAACTACACTATTTATCAACATTTAAAAACTAAATTTTAATCTCAGATTTTTTTTACATAGGTAATTTTATTGACCATGATGTTCAGAAAATTTAAATAAAATGTATGCATTTATAAAAAAAATATAGTTAAAGGTTTTGTAAACTTGAAATTAAATCAACGACAGCTTGAAAAGAATAATAGTAAAAAAGTGTCACAAAACGAATGTTTCCCGTTCAATGTGTCAACAGCGGCACAAAAGACAAATCTTCATTTTGGATAAAACACTTGAAAGTGTATCACAGGCAGCGCTTCGATACTTGCCTTTTTCAAGCACCTACTTGTGTGATAAAACATTTTCAACGCTTGTTGCAATAAAAACAAAATATAGGAACAAACTTGATGTTGCGAATGGCTTGCGTTGTGCCTTTACTTAAATACAATCTCAAATAAGCATGCTAGTGAAAAAAAATTCAAGCTCATCCATCTCACTAAATGATTTTTCTCATATCAGTTATAAAATTTAATTTAAGAATTGAAACTTGAAACGTTATATCATGCTTTTTTTTGAAAGTATGTGTAAATAAATATATTGATATATTTATAAATATTTATATAAATAGATATATAATATGTAAAGAATTCAATATAAAATATAAGTATAAAAATTACTCTGAAGTAGTTACCTTCACTAAAGGGATTATGAGAAACAAGATGGCTAGTGGTAAGAACTATCTATTTTAATACAAACACTGTTTTAAATTTTGAACAAGCTAAAAATAAATCATTACCAAAAGGACATCTTCCTTGATATTAAAAAATTCCTTGTATTAACAAAATATGTTTCAAGCAATTTTACTCTAGTTGATTATGCGTATCCTAAACATCTTAAAAATTGTTACTAATGATTTTTCCAAATTTGACATTGTAACATATTTTTTTCAAAATATAATCAGCCGCTATTTTTTAGATCATCTTTTGGTGATTTTGCACAAAAGTATGGAAAAGAAGAACGTTTCAAAAACATTGAGAAGATGCGAGAGCGTGAAAGCCTCTTTAATGAGTATTTGTTAGAAGTGCGCAAACGGGAGAAAGATGAAAAGGCGATGAGAAGAGAACAGGTTTGTAATTATCCTTGTACACATGTAGAGTTAGTTTGGGTAGTTATGAAAATTTGGTTTGAATTGTAAAATAGAGTTATATTTTAATAACTTGAGGTTTTTAATATTTGTTCAAAAAGGTCACATATACTTCTTTTGAATATAATTTTTTATATAGAGATAACTTTAAAGTTTTTATTAGATTTTAGGAATATTAAAGAGAAAGTAAGATTTGGTTCTTTAACTTAACAGATTTAGTCTCTTAGGCCAGTAATAGAACCCTTAAAAATTAAAAGCCTAGCGTTTTTGTGCCTAAATATATTGTAATGTTTTCTACGTATTTCAGAATGTAGTGAAAGTTAATTTGAAATAAGTTTTTACTTTAAACCTTACATTTTTATAGGTAAATTTATTTCTCATTTGAAAAAAAATATTAAATAAATGTAGGGTATTGGGCAGACACCTCTATTGAGTCTGGTACTGACTAAGTTTACTCCAAGTACAGGTCTGTATGTTACTCTTCTCTGTATCTTGTAGCAAGGGGATGGTTTCATCTTCTTATCCTAGTCACAGGCCTTGCCTTTTATTTAGGGGTAATAATAATATTTACTTAAATTATTAAAAAAGAAATTACAAGTTCAAAATATACCATTTCATTTAAAGAAAGAGATAAATTTTAGAAATTATAATATTGGAAAAAGATAGCTTTGTTCTTTTTTAATATAAAATCAACAATTATCAATTAAAACTTGTTTGTATAAATTATACTTTTTTGTATTAACTTGGCAAAAAACCACTACTTTATTCAGCAGACACTTTTCGCATTAGGTCATCGCATTATTCAATCCTGTGAATCACTGACAAAGACTGTTGCTCAGGTGTGTTGTGTTGGTGTGAGTTTGTGGTGTATTTCTGTGGCGTGTTATTGTTCATAGAGTACACTCACAATAGAATACTATATTTGAACACATAATTATCAACTACTCTATGAACAATCACACACCACGGAACAGAAATACACCACAGACTCACACAACACCTGAGGAACAGTCTTGTCAGTGACTCACAGCATTGAATAATGTGCTGACCTAGTCCGAAACGCATCTGGTGAATAAATCAGTAAGTAGTGGTTTTTTGCCAAGTTAATACAAAAAAAAGTATAAATTATCAATTATTCTGTGCTCATTTGATTGTTATCATTTTACCCCAAGAATAAATGAAGTGAAAGTTAAAAAAAATAAGTATTGAATAATGACATGAAATCATTATAGATGTGATCAATCACTTCATAAGTGAAATTAATCAACCATTATAAATTTATTACTTTATGAAAGGTATGTATATAATTGGACTATTTATTATTAAAAATATGTAGTGGTTTTATTTTCATAAAAAAGATGCTGCATTTTCAAAACCATGTCAGTTTAAAAATTCATCCATTTATATTGAGAGATTCCAAATAACATTTTTAACAATTGTATAGTATGTTTTGAATAATAATGTATGTTTTTCTTAATATATTCATCTTTATTTCTGTGAGAGTATGTAGTGTGTTATATTTGGGGGCGGGGATAGGGGTTAAGGAAGATTATATGGAATTTTTTCATTAAGTCGTATTTTGAGTTTCAAAATTTTTAAGCTATCCCAAAACAGATAAATAAGGCTGTATTGTATTAATATTTTTCTATAAAAGAATCCAGATATTTGCCTTCTGCTTAATATAGAAAATATCATACAAAAAAGCAGTATATCTCTTTATATAAAAATTGTTAAACAAAGCTTGCATAAAAAAATGTCAATGTTAATGTTTTTAAAAATATGTTAGATGTTGATACTTCTTGAGCTTACTGTTAACAAGTTAACAAAGAAAATGCCAAAAGATATATTTATATTTTATTGGGAAAGTAATGAGGTTAATTTTTGGCTGTTAATTTTTTAAAATGTCTAGCAAATATTTTATCTGCTATATATCAATTTGGTTAATATTTAATGCTATAAATTTGGATGCTGTAAAGTTTAAGTTGTAAAAGAAACATTGAAAATATATATTTTTTGCCAAAATATTATAAACTTGAGTCATAATCTTTCAAAATGTATACAATATCAAGAGCACAGTGGTACAATATATTACAGTGAAAATATTGAAAAGAACCCCAATACCACAAAAATATTCAAAAATAAATGAAACAAGTTACGAGGGCTGTTTTTTTTTTATCAACTTCCGATGTGGTATAAAAATAAAACTAGTGAGAGTAATTAAATAAATTTATTATCAAGAGTTAGGTACATTATTAGTTACTTTTGAACATAATCGCCTTTTAAATTGAGGCATTTTTCATACCTGTGTACAAGCTTCTTAATACCTCTTTCATAGAAGTTTGCCGCCAGTGATTTGAAAAGGGTTTTCACGGCGACTTGCAGCGTGTCGTCAGGTCGGAAACTCTGCCCTCCTAGCATCATCTTCAGTTCCGGGAAAAGGTGATAGTCGCTCGGCGCTAAATCAGGGCTATACGCCGGATGGTCAAAAACGTTCCATTTAAACCCGTCAAGAAGACGTTTCGTCAAAGCAGCACTGTGAGGATGGGCGTTGTCATGAATGAGCACAACTCCTGATGTGAGCATTCCTCTCTTTTTGTTCTGGATAGCTCTCCGCAAACGTTGTAACGTACCACAGTATCCTTCCGCATTGATTGTGGTCCCTGGCTCTAAAAACTCCACAAGCAAAACACCTTTTTGATCCCAAAACACGGTGGCCATAATCTTTCTGTTGAACGTTTTTTTGAATTTTTTGGGTTTGTTTGGAGAGTTTGAATGCATCCATTGTCGGGACTGCTGTTTCGTTTCTGGGGTGTCGTACAGAACCCATGTCTCATCTCCTGTCACGATTTTGTTCAAAAAATCATCGCCATCAGCTTCGTAACGATTCAGAAAAGACCTTGCTGACGCCATTCGCCGAGCTTTGTGGTCATCAGTCAACATCTTCGGCACCTATTGAGCACAAAGTTTTTTGTAGCCTAACTTATCAGTTACGATAGTGTATAGGGCTGACCTTGAAATATCAGGAAACTGATTGGATAGCTCCGTAATCGTAAACCTCCGATTGCTTCTTACACTTTGGTCAACTCGTTCAACGAGGTCTTCGTTTGCGATCGACTTTCGTCCTTGGCCCCCTTCATCATGAATGTCAACTCGTCCATCTTTAAAGTTACTACACCAATCACGCACTGCACTGTCACTCATAAAGCTTTCACCGTATACTCGTTTCATTCTACAATGAATTTCTGCTGCGGATAACC
Source organism: Prosapia bicincta (assembly GCA_036971475.1). Classification (NCBI taxonomy): domain Eukaryota; kingdom Metazoa; phylum Arthropoda; class Insecta; order Hemiptera; family Cercopidae; genus Prosapia; species Prosapia bicincta. Next base: position 191,513,890 of record JBAIZL010000004.1, on the reverse strand, counting down.
CTTCAGCTTGCAAGATACGAATGACACTTCGCAACTCACACTTGGCGGGAGATTCTATCAAGGTAGCCATGTTTAATGTGTCACTGGATAAACTGGTAATGGCGTCGGACGCCCGAAAACGAGTGAGGTTGTAGTGGGAGAGGTGCGCAGTCGATTGCCGCGCATTACTGGCCGATGCCGCTCGCCCTGCCATCTAGCGGTACAGTCGGAAGTTGAAAGAAAAACAGCCCTCGTACTTAAGATTAAACCCTTATGTACATTTCGATGACCATGTCATCACCATCAGAGAGTCTTATTACAAAATTACACTCTAGCAAACGAGAAGTTACAAACTAGAGTGATTCTAGAGGTAACTTCTTGTTTGCTATATTGTAATTTTGTAGTAATCGAAATGTACATATAGCTTTAATCTTAAGTAACTTGTTATTTTTGTGGTATTAGCATTCTTTCCAATATTTTCATTATTTCAAAATATACTTTTATTTAAAAAAAAAAAAAAAAACAGCTGGGGAATACTCTCATTAAAAAATTTTTTTTTTGAGAAGGTTAGTACTAATTTACAAGGGAAAACATAAACTTATTTCAAATTTACTTTAAAGTAAAATTTATTTAATAACAAATCATTAAATGCACATGATTAAATCATTAAATGCGCATGATTAAATCATTAAAAATTAATAGATTTTAAAAATCCATCTTTGAAAATCTAATTATTTATGTTTATATTATTAAGACTCAAATTAATAACAAAAGGTTTTAGTAAAATTATTAAAATATTGCAGACAATGCCTATATTTATTATGTTTTACTTAAATACAGCAATAAACAAAATTATGTTGTTATTTTAACTCTTTACAAATCAGACCTAAATTTTCTTTTAGTTTATTACGAATGTTTTCTTATAAGAAATAATATCATTTCCAGAATTTTTTAATGTCTTGTAATAGAGATTTTTTTAATGTTTTAGCATGTGATGAAATTAAATTTATTGTTAGAAAATACATGAGTAAACTTGATACTTATCTTTAATTTTGATTAATGTATAAAGTTGACAGTTTTGGTATATTTTACTGTTTTTAATTGATTTATTACAGATTCATATGTTTCACTTGTAATATTCTTGTTTTGATGTGTTGACACTAATACTTTTCCAGGCACTTAGAAAATGTCATTAAAATTTTAATTCATCATAGGATCAATGTAGGTTATTGGTCAAACCATCGCTTATTTTTAAAACTGATGTTATTTTGTTCTTGTTGCACCTTGAAAATTATATTACTAACTGGTTAAATAAAGTCACATAGTTTGAATTGAAAGCATCATTTGTAAAAACGACATTGGAAAATAATCTTTGGAATCCTAGTGAGTGTTGTAGCAGTAATTTAACCTGTTGACTAGTAACGGCACATAAAAAGTGAACGTGTTGTCTTAGTAAGGGAGTGCCAGTTCCAACTCAGAGAATGAGTAATTCTGCCATTGCATATGCCACAACTACAGAACCACAATTTAGTTTTCATTTTGTGCTACTTTTCATCTTAGATTTAAAACACTAGCTGTGTTTTAGTAGAATAAACAGAATCCATTATGAGACGTGCATGTGAAACATCATGCTTTGTTTGCCAGTTAGGTTGTTGAATAAATTGTAACGGCATGACATTTATTTGACAATTTTATGTTATTATTTTTTTACTTCATGAAAAGCTACATTTAAATTGCAGTGGTAATATTCATTAGTATTATAAACTGATAAAATAGTGTTTGTGTCAAGGAAAAAAAATAGTAAATTTTAGGAAAGTTTAAGGATAAAAATCTAGTGTTTAGTGTTTTTTTAGTAAAAAAGTCACAAAAATTTTTTACTCACAAGCAATTTATTAAATACAGTCAAAAGACAAATTTAGAAGTTTAAAAAAATCATAGAACCCCACTACGGATCTGGAAAAGACTAGCTAATGAACTATCCAACAGGTTAATTATTAAAATCTGTAGGGCCCTAATCTTAATATTCAAATTCAGAGGTTCTTGGCTTTATTAAAAAAATATATATGTGTGTACAAATAAATAGTGCTAGTAGATACATCAATAAAGAGGAAGAAATTATAAATAATTATTGCGTGACTTGGTGAATACTTTTGAACTTACTCGCTGACAATCATTTAGTGGACAAAGCCGACTCACTATCGAGTTTTATTGTGGGTCGGATTCTGCAGTGTAATTATTGTTTCAGAACGCGTTAGCAAGTAAGTTCAAAAGTACTCAGCTACGCAATAATTACTTATAAATTAATTAGCGAATTCAAGATGATTACTACAAGCAACTTTAAAAAGGAATAGCAAAGAGAAGGCCATATTGGAAAGGTTAACATGTAGCAAGTATAATAGAATTTGAGCTTAGCCTGTAAGCAAAGGTAATAATTAAAAAATAAAGAATACTAAAGATCAATATTTTTTCCTCATGATGTTCCAATGACAAACTACACAAATTTTAAACAGTGATACTGTTTAATTTGTTTGTTTTTACTAACTGATGATGACTGTGTCATTGAAATGTGTATGAGAAAATAAAGAATTGATTTAGAGGTTGTGTTCATTATACAGGAAGAAGGTGAATAAATACTTAGTCAACAGAAAATTTACTTTACAGGTCTTGAAAATGACTTTAAATGAATACCTTTAAAATTTTCAATAAGTATTCATACTATAGTTTTTTTGAGTTATTTTATAACTCACTAATTCTATAACATTTTTGCACTATAAGCTTGAAATCCTGATTGGGTGTTAAGCAAGATTTTAATGGATTCTGTTGCTACTCTTTTTTTTTAGTTATATTTTCAATTCTTCGTGTTTTCTACTAAGTTGATAATTTATAATCAATTGCAGCAAATAATTGAAGTAGACAAATTTTAATGATGTTCCCAGACCAGGAAAACTATTTTACTAGTGACAGGTAGTGATCACAGATACGTAGTTTGTATGAAGTCTGTCTTGGGATTGCAATACCGGAACAGTAATATAAGGCAGTAATACTGAACACGAGGGTTTTATGGAGATTTTTATTACTATATAAATTAACTAATCTGACGACTGTCAGGTGTGTGAACACAATGAGTTAAATCTGGAATTTTGGTTTCTTGAGTACAGTAATACCTCGTACTTACGCGATAGGTCGGACCAAGCGATAGCTGTATAAGTCAAATTCGAGTAAGTCGGGGTATAATTTTATATACAATCAGATAGAAATCATGTTTAATTGGGACCAAAGACTAAATAAATTAATTATTTAGAAGAAAATTGTGTATGTATTAAAATCTTAAATACATAATACAACAAAAAATATATATATTATATATATACATATTGGAAAGAAGTTATTTTGACATAAATTTGATTGAAATTTTAAGTACTGCTCTTGCGCACGCATTTCTATGAGCTCATCAATTAATTGTCAGCTCCTGGTTCTGTAAATCCAGCAGTTCTTGAACCTCATCACTATCCACTTCTAAATTGAGTTGTCTGGAAAAACCAACACCTTCTTCAATCACATCAGTGAATCATCTGACTCTGGCACTAATTCCGCTTGAGTTTCAGTGGCGAAAAAATTAGACACACCTTTTTCCAAACGACATTTAAAGTTTTTTGTGACATTTCATTTCAAGATTGTCCAATGATTCTCAAAGCATCTAAAACATTGAATTGTTTCCAAAAACCTTCAATAGAAAGCTTGTTGCTCTGTCTCATAGCTTCATACAGATACGCAACTTTTTTTGTAATAAGTTCTAAATATTTTGATGATTTCCTGATCCATCGGTTGAAACAAACTAGTTGTGTTTGGTGGCAAAAATTACACTTTCTCGTGTGTGTCGAAATTATTTAAAGTAGTAGGAGTATGACTTGGTGCATTGTCAATTAATAGGAATTACTTTTAAAAAAAAAATTGTTTATACCGAGATAACGTTCGACTTGAATTATGAAATGACCAAACCAGTCCTCAAAAAGAGAAGCTGTCCCCCTCAAACCTTCTGATTCGACTTTTTAAATCACTGGCAAGATAGCTATAGAAATATTTTTTAATGCCTTTGGATTTTCTGAGCGATTGGATGTAAACTATGAGAGGTTGCAACTTCAGTCACCAGCTGTATTGCGCCAACCATCACTGTCGATCGGTCTTTGGCGGCCTTAAAACCTGGAAATATTTTTTCTTTATGCACTATAAAAGTTCTTTTAGGCACTTTCTTCTAGAACAAGCCAGTTTCTCTGTAACTCAGACAGCATGATTTAGAACTGCGTAACTTGGGAATTGCATAAGACGGGGTAGCGTAAGACTATGTATTACTGTATAGCTTTTAAATAATTTAATAAAATGAAAGTAGTCCTTGCCTATGAGAACATGTCTGGTTATTCCCTTATATTGCTATCTATAATAATGTTTATAAATATGTAATATTTCAAGCTTGAAGTGATTTTTATATCTTAAAGTGTATTATGAAAAGGGGTCCATCATTTCCCATTTTATAAATTACAATCCTTAATCTTTCAAATTTATTTTTATTTCAGTATTTATTCAGATTTAATCCTTAGAGAAATTTTCATATAATATAGATTTTAAAAAAGTCGCTTCATCTGTGCTTTGTAAGTACTTTTTGTCACATAGGCTTTATTTTTACTTAAATAAATCCAGTCTGCTTCAGATAAATTCTCCATGTCTCAACTTCATAGTTAACGTTTGTTGATATTTTTTATGTTGAATAAGAGAAAATTATTTTGAATTTTAAAATTATAATTACATTAATGAATGAACATTTTGAGTGCTAATGTGACAGGTCAGTGGTAAATTTAATATTGGGACAGTTTATGTACCATTGACAATTAACTCCCAATATGGGTGTCGTAATATTGAGACAGCCATCTATAGCACATTACAAAATGTAGACTTATTATGTTTGCTATTTGATTATTTCAATTTATTGTTAATTTTACTGCAAATTTCTTTTTTGTGGCATAGAGTGTCCACGAGTGTTTTTAAATGTGATACAAATTGATATTTTTAAATGAAAACCCAATCAGTTTAAATTTTACTGATATATGTTGAATATTGTCAAAAACAACCATCATGTTCCAGTACAGGACTTATATATTTCAGATACATTCAAGACTCAAAAGTGTTTAAATATTAAAATTACCCCTACAATTTAAATTATATAACTTCTTAATATATAAGTTGCAATAAAATATTAATTTATGTAAAATTTTTAAAACTTACTCTAATAAAAGCAGTATTATCAATCAATCATATACTGAGTAATCTCTTGTTTTAAAATTATTAAGGTATTTTATCATAAAAAACTCGGTAACGCTATTTACTATATATTATGCCATTTAGAGATTGTTCTCAGTTCTCCAAAGAAATTATGAATATTGTTTTCAGATCTCTATTTTAATTTAAGTAGATTTTTCATTGACTGTTAAGTCAATAAAGCTTATTTAATTATAATATACATAAAATGCCAAGCAGTTAGAGTTCAAAACTTTGAAGAGTAGCTCAGACAATCAAAATAAAAAGACGGAGAAACTTACCTATATGTTTCCTTTTAAAATTAATTTTGTTTTTTAATTTAAAAAAGTAATTTTATAAAATTGAAAAATATCAGTTTTTACTATACCAGTATATTTGTTTACCAGGTTCATATATTATTAACTTGGATATATACCGTATGATTTACAGGTTTACTTTATAAACAAGTCATTAGTTAACTTTAAAATCTACATACTTCAACTATAAATTATTTATTTTGATGTCTTAGTCACTTTCGAAAATTGATGAACTCTGTTCGCTGCTGTGAATAAACTAAAAGTTATAATAGTTACAAAATAAAAAAAAGGAATATGGAGGCTTTTCATATAGCAAATTTTTAAATGAACTCAGTATTAAAATAATTTTCTGTTTTATAATTTGAAGTTTTTTAATCATAACTCCCTCATTTAGGGTTATTTCAACAATTATATAATTGATTTTAATTTTCAGAATGAATTATACATTCAAAAGTAATGTTTTTGTGTTGAAATAATACGCATATTATCTATATGCTAAAATAATACCCATATTATCTGAACATGAGGTTAATGTAACTATATTTTGAAATTTCACAAATGCAGTTTAATAGAGTCTTTTGAGAAAGAATATTGGATTTATAATAATCAGTGTGAAATGTCTTTTAAAATGAATCAGAATTATCTGAGAGAGATAGTTATCATGTCCTTTCTTAATTTTTATCCAACTCTTGGTGGTCTATACTGTAGCAATTATAGAGATACAATTATTACTTTTATTAATATTTATCAAGCTTGTAAAATATATCTGTAAAATATACTTTGGTTTAAATTGTGAAACTTTTTTTGTCACTGAGTTTAAACAATCAAAATTTTAAAATTTTGTTTATATTGTTGGGCAATTATTAATTGGTTTGACTTTTTACAGGTACATGTACAAATATTGTTATTTTATAGCATAATAGAATGCTTTACTCCAAACTGATATATAAACCTTTTTATGTTATTAAGCCTATCAAGCATTACAACTATTATGGCCTATAAAGAATAAAAACCGATTGAGGGTATTAGATGTATAAAACCTTGGTGCATGATATAGGGGAGGGTTCTTGTCGTTGTCTTTATGTTCTACTTTCTGTACAGTCTGGTAAAGCTTTTTTAAAAAGGCCCTCTCATTAATTACTAACCTTTCTATCATTGTTTGTCATAGGGCCATTGTTGTAGTCTGAATCATATACAATTGTAGATCTGTTTGTACGATTGGTGTAGCTTTAATCTTATTTTAATTGTTTGCTATTAGTGTGTTAAATACCACATGTTAGTATGTACATACAGTAGAATCCAGGAATCAACAGTTTATTGGACAAGTCATTTACTTAGATAACAATTTTAAAATATAAAATTGAATGTTATATAAAATAATTATGCCAGTTAATCGATGCAAAAAGCCAGTTATTTGATCCAGTATTTTCTCTGCAATAATAAAACGGTAATTTATTCTATCTAATTAAACTCAGAAAATGGCTAGTTAGAAAAGTAAATTAACAAAATGTTTCAGATACTGAAAAAAAAATGTTAACTTATAAAGTCTGTAGCTATTATTTGCCAGGCCCACCCTCATGGCTCAGTTACAACTCATAAATAAAGAGTCTCTATCTCTGACTGGCAAAATACACAGTGTGTCTAAAATATATAAATACTTAGTGATCATGTCTATCTTAAGATTGCAGACCAGACTATTATAAAAGGTAAGTCTGTCAGTCTCTATTCTAGTACAAAAAATTTCAAATAAGCTTCAAACTCTACCAGAATTTACTTATAAATATAAACCTTATAAGTTTTCGTTAATTTTATAAAGTTTTATTTTGAAACTGCCAGACTTACTTGACATTTAGCTATAAATACACCTGACATTCACAATTGCTATGGTAAAAATTGCACATTGGTTCCATGGAGTGAAAGTTTTATTTTAGAGGTATAATCACCCTAACTTGCTACTTTGGGAGTATATATGTGATCACTGTTTATTAATTCCACTGCTTGCAATTAATAATATGTTGTAACAAGAATGTATTCCTGATTTGTGAATATTAGCATAATCCTTCTAAATGCTAATATGTAATTGTTATGATGGCTAGATTAATTTAGATTGTTTTTGTTTTTGCACGTGTTACTTAAAATTACGTTGTAAACAAGAAAAGGGTGATTTAAATGTCACAAAACATAAATAGTGGATATAGTTTGAACGACAAACATAACCTTAATGCTTAATACACAACACACACATGCATTATTATATACCTATTACAAAATTTACTAACAAAGTTAATAATTAGGTTAGGTTTTAGTTGTAGAGAAATATTTGATAGAGAAGTATGTTTCTTAAGTAAAATTATGGTTGTATAGCAATAATTAATGTACATTTTAACCAATAATTTAGTTAACAATATTTAAAAGCACTTTCTTCTTGTTTAGAACAGATTTTTAAGTAAAAATAGGGATGAAATTATTGAAATACATTTTAATACCTCATCTTCATTTCTGTTAGGAATATTTCAATATGTTTGAATACAGTTGTCTGCTATTCCTAATGATTCAATATTCTGCTCTGTTGACTCGTTTCAGAGTAATTCCATTTTCAAAACTTAAATCGTACTGTTCGCCCAAACGCTTAGTTCGTCTTCTTATACCGTTAGCTGTGCCCCCACCACTTCCAGACCTTACTTTCTATTAGTTCACGCCTACTCTTGCTTCTTGCGTCCAACTATTTAATCATTTAAAACTTTTAAATATAACGTTCGACTGTGTATTTATTTGCTTGTTTATTACATTTTCCTTTTCAACTTTGCTTTGTAAATTTCTATATTTTCTAAAATATTTAAACGTCTTCATTTATTAACATAATGTAAAATATTCATTTCTTGTTGGTGTAAAAAGTAGTTGGATGCAAGAAGCAAGAGTAGGTGTGGATCAATAGAAAGCGAGGTCTGGAAGTGGTGGGGGCGTGGCTAACTGTATATAAAGGCGAACTCAGTTTCACCCAGAGTTTGGGTGAACAGTACGATTTAAGTTTTGAAAATAGAGTTACTCCGAAACGCGTCAACAGAGGAGAATATTAACTCATTAGGAATGGCAGAAAACTGTACTCAAACATATAAAAATAGAGATGTTAGCCCAATGATTTAATAATTACTGAATAATGTAAATATATAACTTTAACCATCTGATGAATTAGAAACCTTTGTTTATTTTATTCATCAGTTGCAAATATCTTGAATAGTTTTAGTGGATCTAATCAATTCATGCCTAATTTCATACAATTTAATAATTCTTTTAACCTGGCACTCTATGTTCAAGAGAAAGTTCAAAAGGTATGTATTTCAAAAGTGCACAAACACTTTCTTTTGAAGTACTGACAAGGGATTTATTATGCTCATATCACTCACTTTTGTCCAGCTTTGCATAGCTCACCGTACACACCCAGTTGCTCTTTTCTGCTCAGATATTGGAATGTTTTTGGCCCCATATAGCAAGCTTAGTGTACGTACAGCTTGTGGCTTTAAAGCTAACAGTATATTTCTGGGAGACTTAATCGTAACTTTTTTTGGCACTAACTTTAAGTGATAATTACTGATAAATTTATTGTATCTTGTTAAACAGTCTGTAAAGTACTACCTTTTTAAAGTTTACTGTAGCGATCTGTATTTCTAAAAACGTTTTTTAACAGAACGTTTTTGCAGAACAGTCATGGCAAGAATATGTTCACTGACTGAAGAAATAATTCTAGCAAAAGTTAGCACAACTGCTTTGCAGTTAAAAGATATCAAGTAACACATTTAGACAACTACAAATCACTACAACAAGCTTAAAAATGATGCTATTTATAATCTTTAATAACTTTTGACAGGCATCAGTGACAGTCGAATTTTTTTTTAAATTTTGATAAATGAAAAGATAAATACCAACTTGTTTATGAAGCATTTCATCACAATACATATTTTTATTATTTTCAGTTTTCTTTTTAAAAGGTCAAGGATCTCATAGATTTGTAATCGTAAAATTTCACTTTGGTTTTAGGGTATTAACTAAATTAATTTATATTTTTTCTGTTTTGCAATATAATTGTGCTGTTATAAGGGGTTTAGTTTACTTCTACAAGCTTTAACTGTAATTTTAGTTGATCCAACCTATCCTTTCATGTTAAGTTTTAAGGGATATCTGTCCAAGATAACTATGTAATAACCGAGGTTGTATAATAGAAAACTAAACTAACAGCCTTGTAATTAAAATCCTCCATAAGTTGAGTTTTTGTTAAAATAAATAATTATTGGTTTTTTAATTTGAAAAAAAGTAAGGAAATTGTATTTAAGTTTATAAGTAAATATTTTGTAAGCAATAATTATTGTAAATTACTGTTAACAAAAAAACTAAAATATAATGACAGTTAACAACCCTTCAACACATCAAAAGAAATGGGGCTTTATGTTAGGGTAGTAGATATAAACAAACCATTAACGATTAGCTTAATGAAACAACTATACGGTGTCTCAGGTTAACTTGAAGCAAGCCAGGTAGCTGGGGGATCAGGACTGGCGTGGGCGATGAATAGGCTGGGACTGCCTAGCGAGTACATCCCATTAGTGATGCATAAATATTATCATACAAATAATTGCGTGTTTTCCCATTTTAATCGACTGACTTTGAATGTGATTACCAGCTACACTTCGTATAGCGTAACTTCCCCCCACTTGCTGTATAGTCAGGGCCTGATAAATAACATGATAAAAATTATCATTTAATTTGATACATTATCTTATCTGTGACAGTTCAACTTCCTCTCTGCGTTTTGGGGCTCTTTTTGTTATTAAAAACCTCGTTTTGCAGGCTTGAGACTGCTGGAGACCGAATATTTCAATCCTGTAGTCTCACCTTCCAACACAGTACGTCGTGCGGATTTTATATTTGTTGGTCTTCAGGCATGTTTGACAGTATGTCCTGCATTCAGAAAAGTTTCATCTAAGTAAAATAATTGGTTTTCCTTCATGTTGATATTTTCGGATGTTCCTTAAATACAGACTTCTCCAAATCACAAAATCATCTCTTTCAATGAAAATAGATGGTTGTGTCCGGCGCTCATACATAAATTCTAATCAGTAATATATCGATGAACTGTAGCTCTACTTATTGAAAATAAACTATCATCTTCGTTAATCTTCTCTGTTATGAACGACGTCGGAGGTTTATTATGGCCAAACATATCATGAACTATGCGTTGGATTGCAATCTTCATGAAGTCTGACATTCTTTTCAATCTGGTTCTAGTACCTGCAGGTCTAGCTCATTTTTTAACATGTGTTACAATTTTTCCTTCACTAGCTTGCTTCCTTATGTGCTCCACAGTCGCTCTGCTTGCATCCGTTAAAACCGCTGTCCACTCTGCCACTTCTCTAAGTGGTTACTGCAACTGAATCTTGTTGAATATAAACTTAATTAATTTTACTGAATGTACACTATTAATATAAGGCATAAAAAGTTAGTATTAAGCAATAATGACTTAATTAAATAAAGTAAATAATATTTCATAATAATTTAATAGTTAAAGGTTGAATAAAATTGATTATTGAATTTTGTAGTCCATTGCGATCAGTGAAACTTTATTAATCACTTTAACATTAGTTTATGACTATCCGAATATTAAATTTGTAAAAACTTACTGTGACAGAGCGTTTTCGATCGCTATGTGGTGATCTTCATCAGAGTCTTCTTGATCGCTATGTGGTGATCTTCATCAGAGTCTTCTGCTTGGAGTTATTGGGTTAAGTGGTGACGGTTTTAAAGGCATGTTTTTGATAGTATCAAAGAGTATGTGTGATTTGTATTGGGTTTGTTCGTTTAATATGTTTGTTTTTGTGTGTTTGTAAATTTCATATAGTTCTAGTGTGTTGAAATGTGGTCCTTTTTTGTTGACATGTGAGATTTCTAGGTTATGGTAAATGTCTGTGTATTTGTGTCCTGTTTCTTTTAAAATCACATAAACTTCAACCAGGCGAGTAGAAACTTTTAATGGGAGATTTCATGTTTCAAGCATCAGTTCTGCTAAATTTATTCGATAGTACCTCTTCTTTTTTGTTGCTGTTTTTAAAATGGCAGGAGAAACTTCTAATGGGAGATTTCATGTTTCGAGCTTCAGTTCTCCTAAATTTGTTCGATAATGCCTCTTCTCTTTCGGTGCTGGTTTTTAAAATTTATTATATTTTTTGTCTCTCATTAGATGCTTTTAGGCTTTGCAATATATCTTTAAAAAAGCCTAACAATTTAGCAAGATTTTTCGGTTGTAAGAGGGGGTTCCTTGTAGTTTTCAACTATTTGGCTCTAGTAGCTCTGATGATATGAAAGTTGTAGGTATGTTTTAACATTTGCAAAGCTTTGTAAAATAAATAAGTAGACACTTCTCATTTGATGTAACACCAATCCCTACCCCTATTAAACTGTTCATTTAATCGTAACAAGAAAGAAACAAGAAACTTGAAAATGACTCCTAGGTTGTTTCAACTTTCCAGTTTAAATATAAATTCGCCATTGGGGTTTAATGTGAAGTATTGTTTTGCTTGTGTGTGTGTGTGTGTGTGTGTGTGTGTGTGTGTGTGTGTGTGTGTGTGTGTGTGTGTGTGTGTGTGTGTGTGTGTGTGTGTGTGTGTGTGTGTGTGTGTGTGTGTGTGTGTGTGTGTGTGTGTGTGTGTGTGTGTGTGTGTGTGTGTGTGTGTGTGTGTGTGTGTGTGTGTGTGTGTGTGTGTGTGTGTGTGTGTGTGTGTGTGTGTGTGTGTGTGTGTGTGTGTGTGTGTGTGTGTGTGTGTGTGTGTGTGTGTGTGTGTGTGTGTGTGTGTGTGTGTGTGTGTGTGTGTGTGTGTGTGTGTGTGTGTGTGTGTGTGTGTGTGTGTGTGTGTGTGTGTGTGTGTGTGTGTGTGTGTGTGTGTGTGTGTGTGTGTGTGTGTGTGTGTGTGTGTGTGTGTGTGTGTGTGTGTGTGTGTGTGTGTGTGTGTGTGTGTGTGTGTGTGTGTGTGTGTGTGTGTGTGTGTGTGTGTGTGTGTGTGTGTGTGTGTGTGTTGTGTGTGTGTGTGTGTGTGTGTGTGTGTGTGTTTGTTTTTTTTTTAAATCTTTTTAGATTACACATTTCATGGAATGTGAACATTTTGTTGATTATAAACAGAATTTGATAAATTTATCTTGATAGTTCAGATATAATTTACTTTATAAAAATAGCTTTTAAATAGAATTTTTTATTCATTTTTTAGATATCCTCTAAATGTTTTATATGATTATTGATTGTTTTTAATTCATTAATTTTTTATAGAAGTTTTAATTTAGGCACAACTTTAAGCAGGTCAAATTAGTTTGTCTCTGGGTGACAGGATTTTGTATACATTGCTAAGTTTTTACTTATGCGTAGGCAGCAACTCAACAGTTAATAAAAGAGCTAAGAGTTGTCATACAAAGTTCAGGTTTTGTTTTTATATTTTATACCTCTAGGTAGTTGACTGAAAGAAAAATTAAAAATTTTTAAGTGAACCAATGTCTTTGATGTAATATTATTTTGGGTTTGAACAACTAGAGTAAAAATGATAATCTGAAAATGTATGACTAAAATGTTGCCATCTATTGTGTCTAAATCAATGTACAAGAATTTTGGAAATAATTTTTACGTAATAACAGTACATTATCCCATTATTACGCCTTATTTGTTTTCTATTGGTAACTATTATATCTTAGGAATTAACACGTATATACTAAACCCAAGTATAGTTTTGAGTTAAATAAAAAATTTATGTTTTGTTATCAACAAAATAAGTTTATCTTGTAATGTTCTATAAGCAATTTGCTTTTGAACGCACATTGGGCTTATTTCTGATCATCAGTTCAGTTATGAAAAAAATAATTCAGAACTGTTACATAGCTGTCAGTTTGATACAGGTTAGTTCATCATTCACTTTGCTGTGTTAGGTTCTTTTTAGCAAATACATCTTCAGCTTTAACACAAGCATAAGTTTATTTTAATTAAGTTTTTTTTGACAGTTAATTCTTATTCAAACATGTTTATGTGATAATATGTATAGGCCTTGGAGATGCTTATGGTTCAGTGTCAAAGACTGTAGGACTCTGTCTAAGATGCTTGTTAAGCAGACAAGTTGTCAGTGACCTGGATTATGATCTTGCCTTTGAATTTAGGTTAAGTTGAAGGTAAAAAAAAACATTTTTATTGAAAAACATTGTTACAATTGAACTGTGTTATGCATCACTAGACCAAGTCTTATTTCTTGAAAATGTAGAATCCTGCATTTTCTGGTGAGGAAACATTGAAATTATATACAAAAATTCCTCACACTATTCTAGCATCAGATTGTTATAAAACAATATAAAGATATATAGTGATTTTTAATAGCGTCTGAACTTGGTAGGGGCGTCATGAACATTATTTTTGGCTCTTGGTTTTTTTACATGTACTGAGCAAAAATATTTGTCTACTTTGATGTACAGATTATATCGAATAAGTAGTAAAATAACATTTAACATCTCAAACAATGTCTCCTTTTTTCAATTACAAAAATTTATAATTGTTGTTCCAAAGTCTGTTTCATGCTATCTGGTTCAAACAGGTCATTGTCAGGGGTGTCACAACATGCAACAGAATTGAATGTTTAAATAAAAAATATTGTGAAATGAATCACATTTTGTGGTAGTAAACAATGCTTTAATCACCAGTAAAATTGTTCATCTAAGAGTAAAAAGCTGCTACTATAATATAGTTCTGTCTTTATTTTGTACCTAGAAAATAAATTTTTTATTAACAAGGTAAAATTTTTGTGCAACTCATGTCCACTGAGAAGATTGGGCCTAAATCATATGAATATTGTTTTTTTAGAGTTTTAAAAACATTTTCTAAAAATATGTATGAACTTTTACTGTAATAAGTAAGGTAATAAGGAAAAATAATTAATGAAAATTCATTTTAAACTTTATTGAAAATAAAATAATGGTCAATTTTGTGTAAAGGCACCAGCAGAAAATAATTTTTTTATTTAAGGGTTCTTGAAATATTTCTATCTAACCCAAGGGGTCATGGGTTATTAAAGTTTGGGAATTAGGGTATATAAAAGTTCATATTTTGTGAAAACTCAAATCCCAGCAAGTCTGAACATTACAAAATATTGCTTCAATATCAGTGTAAATCTTCAACAATGTGGGAGGAAGATGACATCCCTGGAAGAAATAAACGTTTTGATTAGTTTTGTATTTCTTTAGAATAACCTAAATCAATACAGATCTATCTGTGTCTTTGTTTGTTCAAGTTAATTATTATAAAAGTTCCTTTATGTATAAAGTTATTATATAAAATAACTTGTTAAAGTGGTTAATGGTTAATTGGTTTAGTGGCTACCACTGAGGAAGATATTATGGATCTCTATAAAAGCCAGATAATTATTTCAGGTAATGATAGTCTTCGTAACTGCTTTTTGGCTTAAAACCTCAAAATAATAGATTAATCAATTCTTGTAAATGTTACTATATTATTGCTCCATTCAGGCATTGGAGCATGTTTTTAAGTTATATTTTATATATTCTCCACCACATTCCTTATAACTATGCCTTTAAAGGTACAGTAAAGCAATACTGGTTTTCTATACTATAAATTATCATTCTGTTTAAATAAAATGCCATATTTTGAATTTAGGGTTATCACACAGGGGGTATAGTATTTTGTATATCCTTGTTTACAAATAACTGATAGTAAAAGGTAAATTATGCTAGGTTAAAAAAATTACTAGCTATGTGTTATAAGGTAAAGTCTCTTATTTTTTAAACTGTTTCACTCATAAAATTCTCACATTTTGTGAAGAAATTATTATTGTTCATATAATTCTAAGTTTATAAATCCCTATACTTTTAACACCTGAGTTCGATTTCCAGTGTTCTTCTGTTAATAATTTTTTATTTTAATCTTAAATTTTAAGAAACAAATATTCCATAAGATTTAAACCTTGGGTTTTATCTATTCACATATTATTGTATTTTTCCCTCTAAAATATTTGTACAAATATAGTTTGAGAATATTTTGCTGTAATTTTATTGTATTGGGATAATTTTTAGAGTTAAACTTCTAACAACGTTCTAAATACACTTCTAATATTAAACACTACTTTCAACAATTCATAATTGTTCCAACCAGTGATTGTTAAATAATTTGAAATTGCTACTGGATCATCAAAAGTTGGATTTTTTTGTCTTTTACCTAAGTTTATATTAAGTCAAAAGTTTTAGACAGATTCAAAATAAATGATTCTCTGGTACGTTTAAAATTGAATGTTTTCACTACAGTATTAATTATAATTAGGTCGGCTAAATGAATTATGTTTACACGACTACACATGTCCAGTGTAGGCCTAAAGACCAGCTTGACCAAAAGACAAGTGGAGCTGTTTCAACGAGGATGATCCTGGTTTCTTTGTATTGTAGTAAGTGATGTTATTATTTTAGTTTTAAATTTTTTTTGAAACCCAGAATAAACTTTCTTTCCATAAACGTAAATAGTTTTATTCTGCCAGGAAGTGGTTATCTTATTTAAAATAAAGCAGAAAATACGGAGTCAGAGAAAATAATAATGTTTTGGTTTTTCAAGCCTGCAGTAGTTCACTAAAAATATCTTGTATTCAACTTTGACAAAAAAACTTAAATTTACTTCTTGTTTTTTGTATATTGATAGAATTGTTCGGTTCAATTTATAATTTTTATGATTGATAAAACAAATAAAAAAATATATAAATTAATATTATACACTACTTTGTTTTTACATATTACAGCATAGTCTCACTTATTCGACATTTTGTTTTATCTGAAATGGTTAATGTAAAAATTATGGGTTTTTCTGTTTGCATTCTTTATTTGTATTTACACTACAATTGTCATATATTATTGAATCGAAACAAATCTTGCTGATTGATGTCACCAACAACTTGAAAATTTAACTTCGGAAGTAGAAATTTAAAGTAGTGGCGGCAAATTTGACAGCTTGCTATATCAGACTTTATTAGAAAAGCCGTACCATGAAAAATATTTAATTTTTCTCCTCTTACAATTGAGGCTATTGTCACCCATTATGAAGGTTGTGAAAAGTATTATATACAATTAACAGGATTGAGCAAACTCTTTTGGTCTGGGTTGTTTAATCGATGCAATCATTTTGCAGCATTCTATTTAACCCATAGGCATGCTAGTTTTTCACCCGGTGTAGCTGAGACAGAATTCCTATTAATTTGAGACTTTTAAAAACTTTTATGAAAATCACTATAACTTTTTTGTTTATCAATATATTATCTTGAAACTTTCAGGACCTGTTACTTGAAATGCATACTTTATAAAACTACTATTACAATCGTATTAATTTAATTACGTAATTAAGTGTGTGTTGACTATGACTAAAATTGTATTCATGCTTGATAAGGGCAACAAATTAGTACCAGAACGTACTAAATTAATAAACTTTTGACTTGAAATTCAACGTCTTATCTATCGTTTATTCAATAGTTATCTCGAATGCTCAAATAAACATGAATATAAATAAATCTGTCTATTTCAATTTAGTGTAAATCCGACTCGACATTGTTTACACCAAACACAATGTCAAAACTTTATGCGATTTTTAAGTTATATTCGTATTTCCAGAAAGGTTACCTCTCCTAAGAAGCAAAATATTTACAGAACAAATATTGCTGATTCCCGTAGTAACAATGATCGTCCTGGCAAATACTGTGATATAGCAGAAAAGCGTGAAACTACTAGTAGCTACACTGGACAACGGAAATGTTCCGTCCAAGTATGCCAATGGGTTGAACCAAAAGTACAAAATATTTAAATTAAAAGTAAACAAGTTTTACTAACTGGCTAGTAGTAGAGATTTTGGATGTCTTTCTCATTCAGTAGTTTAATCTCGTTTATATACATGAACATTTATGACATAATAATCCCATTCATTTTATTTTGATTAAAACATAAATATTTTAAAACTTGAAACATATATATTTTGTCATCTTTAATATAAATGTACTTTAGTTAACTTGGCAATAACAGTTTTCAGCTGCTGTTTTGAATCAGGTTGACATATTTTTTCAAAAACTTAATTTCTGATAAACAAAAATTATATAGTCACGCAATAGAATTTATATAAGTAGCCAGCTATTTTTTTTACTTCCAGTATTTGAAACCAGGAAATAAATTAATACATTAATTCAACAGTTGAAATTTGTTTTGTAGAATTATAAATTGCTACACTCACCTAAAATTACTTGAACAGAATGACATGAAAATGTCCCATAAATCAATATGGTTAATTACATTTCCTCAATCTAATACTGTGCAATTTGAGAGAAAGGAACAGCCTACTTTCTCTCATATGTTCTTATATTTCACTGTTTCTGCAATCTATGACCCAGTCCTGTTCATGAAACTGTCTTTGTTGCAGATGTTTTCCAGTCACTTCATATAATTTTCAATCAATTTTTCATTTTTCCAAGTCTAGAGAATAATTTTAGTTGTAGAGTCAACTACTTTCTTGTAACATTTTACAATGATTCGTTAGTCAGCTGTAATATTTGTCTTTAATCTCTTCATTATTATATCCTTTTATCCTAGACTATATTAGTTCTATGATATTAAAGCTACATGGGTACAACAACCAATGAAAAACTAGTGATAACCTTGTCTCCGTTGCAAAGAAGTGCTCAGCACTGAGTGGCAGGGCTTGAACTACTTAGGCAGTGTCCACTCAAATCCTCTTTACTTTTAACTAAAGAATAATCGCATTAGCGGTAACATGCTTTCCTATAAACTCATAATTTAAATAACAAATTAAATGGAATGTGTTGAAATCAAGGTACACTGTTGAATATAAAAAAACAAGTGACAAATATCTGATAGTTTCGAATATTAAAAAATGTGTTTATGACATGCACTTAATTATTAATCTTCAATAAGTTTCAGTTACCACTCAGGAATATTTTTTATAGAAACAATGTTTCCCTGAGGTTATCATAATGTCTCTTCCACATTACAGTGGACTCCAGTGTAAATATAAATGTCAAAATCAAACATCCATCTCAAATTGACAATATGCATTTTTAAAATGCATAGACAAATGTGCATACACATAAAATGGTTTTAATTAACATAAGTGTAATATGTGTATAGCTTTTTATTATATAACTATTTTTGTATATCCTTTTTTATAACTTATTTATGCTCTTAGACCCATAAGGGATATTTTTGTTATTGTTTTGTTTGTCTGGTTTTCTAATTCAATACTATTCTCTTAATACAAATTTGAAAAATAATTGCACATTTCTATAATTTTTTTAATAAAAAATATGAATACTGTATACGCAGTAACTTACAGTGAAATGGAAAAGGTTTGGAAAATGCTGAACATGACTACATCTAAAAGAGAAGGAAACCACCAGTATGGAAATTGTGCTCTTAAAGCAATTGAAGTTACGGTTGCCATAAAATGTAAGTTGCTTGAAAAACCAGTTTTTTTTTTAAACAACTACACTTGCTTTATAAAAGGTAAAAGTCTGAGACTATTTTTAGTTGCAATAACTTTCAATATTTTATTGATGAAACATTTATTTAACCATGACAGTTGTAATGTATATAATTTTTTTTTGAAAAATCGTATTTGACTAATAAGATATTTTCATTTATCCAACGTTACTTCTACCGGATAACTGAGGCTACTGTATCAACTTTGTTTTTTCAACTCACCTTACAAATAATAGGACATAATTTATAAAATAGATGTGACTAATTTTATAGTTTGAGTATAATTTATTAACCCATAAATTGGTATTTTGGTCAAACTAACAATTTTGAAACACATAAACACTCCACTAACATCTTTTTAAATAAACACAAGAAATATATACAACTCACAAGTAAAAAAACTTTCATCTCAAACGCGTTTCAATGACATTATGTCATCATCTTCAGTGATGCTATCACAAACAAAACTTTAATTTAATTTTTTTTAAATTGAACGTAACCTATAATATTTTAAAAGAAGTAAAAACCGGATCTGGGCATTGCCAAATTTACAACCACTGCTACTAATATATTTACATTGAACAAAATATTAACTACAAATATTTAATTTTAATGAACCTATAATATTAATCAAACGTAGAAGAAGATAATATTCAACATTAAATTAATTTACGATAATATTGAATTTTAAATTGTTCCTAATTCATTAAATGAGTTACTTAATGGTTAAGAACCCAAATCAGGTTCTTACTTTTGTCAAAATATTAAAGGTTATGTTCAATTTTTTTAGATTAAAGTTTTGTTTGTGATAGCATCACTGAAGATAATGTCATTGAAACACGTTTAAGATTGAAGCTTTTATAATTGTGAGTTCTTTATATGTCTTGTGTTTATAACCTTAACTCACAAACCAGCTCAAATATTATTTATTTTTTTAATGTAAATTTTACCTGGTTTGTACATATAGAAGTAATTATAACATTCAATTGAAAACACTTTTTAAAATCAAACAAAATATTGTTTAATATTCATTTTCTGAGTTTCAATAAGCATCATGAAAAATGACTCTACTTTCAGAAAACTTCAATCCATTACGTAAAATATGATTCATATTTCTAATTGCAAAAAGTATTTTATTTAAATACTCACAATATTAAAAATGGCAGCACTGTACTATAATAATTTGTGGGAATGGTTGATAGCTAAAAAATTTTTATTTTGATGTATAAAATATAATTGTTTAAAAATACTTACAGAGAAAAAATTATTTTGTACTTATTTCATTATATTTAAAAGAATGTAATTCATTTTTAATTTTTATTTCAGGCCAGATGTTTTAAATTTATTGTTGCATAAGATAGTATTTTTTTAAAAATAAAGTTGTATACCTTTTATGCATGATTTATAGATTATTGCATATATTAATCTGTTTCAGATAGGTAAGTATGTATATAACTTGATTATTGTACAAGTTTAACAATGATTGCTTTAGTTTGAAGGTTAATATCTTTGCTAAAAGTAAAAGTTTTATTTTAAATTAAAATTCTACTAAAATGCTTTAACAATGTACAGTATAGAGTTAAATACAAAGTTATTTACATTAAAAGTTACTAAGTACTTACAAGGGGCCTCATGCAAAAAAAATTTTTTTTTTAAGTATTCTTATTAATTTCCTCCAATACTGATTTATTTTTTATGGAACTTGCTCCTTATTTAATGATTCAAAATAAATTTTTACTGGTAATAAATTTGATTGTAGACAATTTATAACGTAATTTATTTGAAAATTTTAGTATATGTAAATTATATATTTTACATATTAAAACTATGCTGTATCTACTGTTGGTATACATGAAAAGGATTGCTAGTAAAATAATTTACGTTAATAAATTAATTGTATAATTGCTAGCCTTTAGAGCTGTCATTATACGATGTTGGTATTTTCCTTCATTTTAAAATCTTTGAAAGGAAAAAACAGACAACTACTATAGTATCAACTACTATAGATACATTTATTGAAATTGTCTTTAATCAATACTGTCTGTATTTTTGCATCAATTAAAATTTTAAGTTGAATGAAATAAGTTATTTCATTTAATGATAGACTTGTTAAAAATTGTAATTTGACAATATTTTCTAAATCCTTTGGAATTAATTTTAATTCAGACTTTTTTATTTATTTTAAAGTCAAAAGAATAGCTAAACTTTAAAGAATAATTGAAATATTAATCATTTTAAATTTTAAGTAGAATCATATACTTCAAATTTAATATTTATTCCTTGACCTCAATATGACAACAATGATTATAGTAGTACAATGAAATTTCAAAAATATTGTAAGTGAAATTCAAAGATGTTTATCACCTCTTGAGTAAGTGTTTCATAGAGTTTTTTGCTATAATCTTTTTTTGTGTTAGTTATCAGTAATTTTTTTAATTAGAAAAAAATTAGTTTTAAGAGTTTACATAAAACAAACTGTATGTGAACTTTAATTTTTCACACTAGAAAAAAAAGTAACCAATATATTTTATGTGATAAACAAAGTAACACAGGAGACAATAATTGAACTTTTTTATTTCTCGAGTTTACTACTTTCAATTTTTTAAATGTAAATAAAAAAATCCATAAATAAATATTTGCAATTTATTAAATTGTACGTAAAGAAAATCATGTTGTCCAAATAGTATATTTTTAATTTGAATGATGTAGTTATCTTTAATTTCATTTCCGTTTCGTATTATGAGATAGAATATTTCTTAATTTATTATTTAAACGCAATATCCATTTATGCACTGACATCATTTTGCACTACAAGTTGACAGAAAAAAATAAATATAATTTTTTTTCTTTAAAAGTTTCACATGTTACATTTTTTTAATTTTGTTCATATAATTTCTATAGAATTCTACTTTGTATGTTTGTAAATGGTTTTTCATTTATCTGTTCTAAATTTATGAATTCTTTTATATTCGAAGTTACTAAATGTTCTACAACAAAGAAGGTTGAAACTATGAATTACAATAAATTTACGATTTTATCCAGTTTTAATCAAATAATTACTGCTGGAGTTTTATAATATATTCTTTAGTAAAATTGTATTGTGCTGTATTGTTGTATAATACTGTTTAAATTATCTATATTTTTAATGTGAAAGCAGGTGTATTGTTTAAAGTTGCAAAGTATTTGTGTGGCGTGTATACTTGCCTGTGAGTGTCTTATTGAAAATTCAATTGTATAAATTATATTTGAAGTTAAATAAATATGTTTAATATACAAATGTTTCTTTTAGGACAATTGTTTCAGCCAGGAAAGAAAATAATTCTACTGTATTATGTTGATTCACTTTAGGCATTATTTCAGCCAAGTCAAGGAGAAAAGAGAATAAACTAATAATTATTTTCAGATATGCTTAAATTGGAGTGTCTACTACCACAAAGATACTACACTTGCAGTAATTAATGTATGGAATTGTATTTCAGAAATAGTACCAGCTGTTTAACAATGAATAATTTTTTTCAGGTTATTTAGTGTTTCAAGATAACTTTCTCACTTGGGTCTAGAGTGATTCTTTGGTATACAATAATAAAATTCTTTAGAGTTTAATAAAATATAAAAAATTAATCTTAATTAAAATGAAGATAATTTGAATGTAAATTATGTTATGTTTTTAAGTTATACACTATGGGTTACTTTTCATGGAGAAAACAGTAATCATTTACAATTTATTTGAAAGAAACTGTTATCTATGTTTTTAATTTTTCACCTGATTAGGGTGTGTTAAGGAAGGGCTTCTGTTTCCTAACTATTGCACGATGTCATTTTAATAATTGAATTTTTATTTAGTTTTTTTTTTAACATTTATTTAAAAGTTGAATTGAGCTGTTTCAATTTCTAATAAAATTAAATTGTTCCATATGAAAGGCATGTTTTTAGTTTTTCTGTTAATTTCAATTCAAAATAAAACATTGAAGAAGAAATAAGTGATATATAGGTTTTGTAGGAAGTTAATTGATTTTGTTTCGTCGGTATCTGTTGTCTGTCCTGGTGTTTATGCTGGCGAGTTAAGACTAGAAGCTTCTAAGGCGTAAGAAGGCAGCCATGGTAAAGAGCGTCACACTGTAACTGCAGCTTACATCGTTATGCATTACTAACCTCAGAGAGTTTCAATCAAAATTGTTCTTTGTGTTAAAAACTTGTTTGAATTAAGTACTTAAATTAGCAATAACCAAAAATGGCAGTTTATAAACTCAGATTTCATAATGCCATAGGGGAAGGCATTAAGTTTTTATTGAAGATGTGGTATTTTAGAGGGTTTCTCTAGAAAAATTAGAGAACCAAGGCAATGTTCTTAAAATAAAAACCTAAATAATATTAGTTTATTCAAGTTTAAAAATATTTAGGTTTTTTAAAAATTCTACCTATCTGGAGGTAGGGGAAATTAGCAGACCCTTTATATAATATAAATGTCAATGATATCTAATGGAATTCCTTATTTTATTTTACTGCAATTGCTTTATGTTAATTTCAATTACATGGTAATCATCTTCAGAAGTACTCTTTGTTCAGAAGACAAAATATTATTTTTAGTGGGTTTTTATTTCTTTAGTTAAAATAAAATTAGTCCACAGTGCTCGAGAAATTTATTAATTTAATCGTTAGGTTAAAAGGTATATTTTTTCAATTAGGTTTCCATTAAATGTATGTTTGTATTAAATGTTTGTTAAAAAAACCAA
This sequence comes from Prosapia bicincta, assembly GCA_036971475.1. Classification (NCBI taxonomy): domain Eukaryota; kingdom Metazoa; phylum Arthropoda; class Insecta; order Hemiptera; family Cercopidae; genus Prosapia; species Prosapia bicincta. The sequence goes on along the minus strand of JBAIZL010000004.1, from coordinate 191,490,027 downwards.
AGTATACATAAATTTTAATATGAATTACATTCTAAAATTTGAAATTTTTAGTTGAAATTCAAGTGAATGAGTATTCCAAAGTAAGTTTTACTTAGTAATAATTTTAAAACTGTTTGATGTAGAGGCTCATTCTCATAATGGCATTTGTGTGTAGCATTGATGAAATGAAATAGCACGAAAGTGTTTGAAGTAATTATGTATTACTATGTTAATTTTGTGAACTTGTTCCACTAGCACTGTCTAATAGTAACTACGTTATATTTCAGCTTTAACTACGTTAAATTGCAACACACAAAGTAAAAAAGCATTAATGTTAACACACCATAATTGTAGTTTCAAAATACAATTTACTGAAGGCATATTATCTCAATATTTATAGAAATATCTTGATTTATTTTCTGAAAATGATATTTTGCAGATGAGCTGGTTGTTGTTTGAAGGCTCTAGTAAATGCTAGTAATTATATTGCTCAGATAGTTGACATTTTCTTCACATTGTCATTGCTGTCATTAGTACTTTGGTCTGGTTTATATTAAGGTACAAATCATTTAAAACATACCACAGAATACTTAATCACAAAAAATTGGTAATTCCATATCATTCAATTATTCTTTCACCAGAAGTAACATATATCTCTAGTTTACATCAGGTTGCTTGGGAAATGTAATCCAGTAAATCTATAAAATCAATTTAGTAGCAAGTAAGACTATTTTACTGAAATAGTCTTAAAATATGTGTTTTCCCAAATTAGATCTTAATTGGAACAAATATTTATCAATTTTATTTGGCAAAAACCAGTAGTTAATGATATTTTCCAGCAGACTTGTTTTGCACTTGGTCAGTGCATTGATGAATGCTGTGAGTCACCGTAGCATTACTCAGGTAAGTATGCAGTGTCCAAGCGCAAAATTCGACTGCTGAGAAATAAATGTCAACTTATATCAAATTTAATGTACAAATTTATAGAGTATATATAACCGCAGAACTGTATTGGATCTAAGTTCTTGGTATTGTATTCATATAATGTTGCAATATGTATAATAAATTTTCTAACACAATTACAAGTCATTATAAATAAAATATTTTCAAATTATCTATTTGCCACTAATTAAAAACGCTTTTACTTCTTTTGTTTCATTTTACAGTAACACTTGGGCAGTTTTGAACTAATAGTAAAATGAAATAAAATATTATTTTACAGTCTTAACTGTTAATAAGTTTAGTGACACTCCTCTGACATAAATTGCTTAAGATAGGGTATTTGTTAGAATACAAATACCTAACAGACATTTTTTCTGACATAAGTAGCGAAATATGAACAGTTATCTTGAGAACATGTTTTAAATGAGAATGTATGCAGTGTTAATTTTTATACTTGTAATAGGATATTTGACTGAAGAAAAGGATCATCATAGATGGAAATATTTTACATTTTACTCAGTCTAATTTGTTAAATAAAAAGTTTCTCGATTAACAGCGCTTTCATTCATCTGTAGGTCTCTTCACTTCATTATTCTGTGATGTGGTATAGTAACTTGGTGCTTATTCATTTTGGTTAGCAGTTTTCTGAATCCAAGATACCAGTAGTCAAATGTGCTAAGGCAAATCTTGCAGAATGTTTTTGTGTTATTTAAAACACATTGTTTATATTTATTTTTAAATATTGGCACAACTTCAGTTAAAGCAGTTTTGTTATTCTAAATATGAAATAACTTTTAAAAAGTACTTTGTTAGTAGTATAAAAGTTTTAGCATTTTCAAAATTCATTACACTGTTTGTCTACATTAACATAAGCAAATGTTTTAATATCTGAAATTCCTAATCTTACACATCTTCACTTCTATAATGATTTTCTAGAGCAACTGTGGCCTATGTTATAATATTTTAAATAATAAACCCAATAGCCACAAATTACCTTTATTTATTCACCTGATGTACATTTCAGTTACAAGGTAACCATCTTCAGAAGTACTGAACAAAAAACTAATTTAATTTAAAACGTATATATATAAAACATATATAGCAAAAAATATTGAGGTTATAAATTTAATTCTTATTTTGTCTTAAGAAGACATCAATTAATAAGACAAAATAAGAATTAAATTTATAACCTCAAATTTTTTTGCTATATATATTTTATATATATACGTTTTAAATTAAATTAATTTTTTGTTCAGTACTTCTGAAGATGGTTATCTTGTAACTGAAATGTACATCAGGTGAATAAATAAAGTTAATTTGTGGTTATTGGGTTTATTATTTAAAATATTATCTTCACTTCTGCTAGGAATATTTGTATATATTTCAGTAAATTTTTCTGCCTTTCCTAACATTACAATGTTTTTCTTCACTTCTGTTGGGAATATTTGTATTTATTTCAGTAAATATCTCTGCCTTTTCTATCATAACAGTATTTTTCCTCACTTCTGTTAGGAATATTTGTCGACTTGTTTCAGAATGGCTCTATTTTCAAAACTTGAATAATGCTCCATTGTTATCTTTTTTGCTGTTTTGTTGCAATTTTTAAATACAATTAACATATTTTAAACATTAAAGTTTGTAACAATTGGTAATTTTTTTAACTTACTCCGGCTAAATTGTATTGTAATATTTTGTAGGGGGCTCAATTAAATTTGTTTAACACAATTATTATCCTAATTAGAGGGTAATGTTAGTTATTTTCCAGGATGTGCAAATTCATATTTAGAACACTTTTCTCTTTTATCATTTTTATAATTCCCAGTTTCCATTAGCAATGATGAATTTAACGTTGCTATAATAAAAATATAACTTGTAATAAAAAATATTTACAGAAATTGGATTTTTAGATACTTATTAATATTATTGTGTTCAGTGATTTGTTTTACTAGTTTTCTATCTATGCAGATAAAGTAAAACTACAAAGTATAGATATTATTCATGTTCCTCGTATTAATTTATGTTTTTATTTCAGTATTTTGTGATAATTTTAAAGGCATTTTATTTATTCAGTTAAGAAAACATATATGTTATAGCTATTAAAAAAGTTGTTATAGAGCTGAAATTGTCTTTCTGATACCTATTTAAAAAAGTAATATCTTAGTAGGAAATAAATTTTTTTTTTTTAATTTATGGAGAGTATAATAGGACAGAATATAACACATTTTATTTCTTCATACAGTATATTAAATAAAATTAATGCATTTAAAATATTTTGTGTTGATCTTTAAAGCAATAAATCTATAAATTACTAATGGTTTTTACATTTTATTTTTTTTTATTTTTCAAAGGTAAAACTTGTTTAGATAAAGTTTATTGTTATGTAATTAATTTTCTAAACGTTTTAACTTTGTTTTTTGAATTTCTGTTACATTGTTAACTTGATAGATCTTTTCAAAAATTTATATATTGTTTCTGTAATTATTATTTGTTTTTGGTTCTCATGTTCTATTTTTACATGATCTTGTAAGACTTTATTTGATACATATTTGTGTAAATGTTTAGATGAATAAAATATCTAATATGTTATTTCAGAGAAATGCTTGTGTTCAAATATTTTGTAACTATTCACGAATATCATTGTTTCAGATATAGTTTTGTTCAGTTGCAAGGATAGAGTAGTGCTGCTTCTAATATAAACATGTTTAGTCTGTAGGTGTAGTCATTAATTTTGCATTACTTCAGAAACTTTTGAAATTGTACAAAAACTTTCTTTAAAATATATTTTTTACATTAAAAAAAAAAATTTCTGATGTAATGGACAGTAGCCTAGCAAATGGAAAGTGTATAAATAGTTATTTTGAATGAAGTGTAATTGAAATTTCTGTTTTTTTAGGTGAAAAGAGATTTTCTATCTCTTTTGCGAGAACAGTCGGATATTGACCGACATTCTCGTTGGAGTGAAGCCAAGAAGAAAGTTGACTCGGATGCTAGGTACAAAGCCGTGGAGTCAAGTACTACAAGAGAAGACTGGTTCCGTGAGTATCTTAAAATTCTGAAAGATGAACGTAAGCGTGATAAAGAGAAGGACAGAGAAAGGAAGGATAGAGAGAGGAAGGAGCGGGGAGAAAAAGAGAAAGAAATCAAACAGGATCAAGAGAGTGAGGTGAGACTTTTTACGAGATTAATAAGGTATGGGTTTATTTACAGATTTTTGTTCTGATTTCTAAAAACATTCAGTTTGTGTTTGTGTTCTGCCTGGCTCACTATTAATCTGTAAAATGGTTGTTTAAAAGTTTTTGAAGAAAAATGGAAATAATTAATAGTTTCATTTATTTTAATGCTAATATTTATAAAACCAAAAGCAGTCTGTCATTTATTTTAAATGCTAATATTTATAAAACCAAGAGCAGTCTGTCATTTATTTTAATGCTAATAATTATAAAACCAAGAGCAGTCTGTCATTTATTTTAAATGCTAATATTTATAAAACCTAGAGCAGTCTGTCATTTATATTAATACTAATATTTATAAAACCAAGAGCAGTCTGTCATTTATTTTAATGCTAATATTTATAAAACCAAGAGCAGTCTGTCATTTATTTTAATGCTAATATTTATAAAACCAAGAACAGTCTGTCATTTATTTTAATGCTAATATTTATAAAACCTAGAGCAGTCTGTCATTTATTTTAATGCTAATATTTATAAAACCAAGAACAGTCTGTCATTTATTTTAATGCTAATATTTATAAAACCTAGAGCAGTCTGTCATTTATTTTAATGCTAATATTTATAAAACCAAGAGCAGTCTGTCATTTATTTTAATGCTATTATTTATAAAACCAAGAGCAGTCTGTCATTTATTTTAAATGCTAATATTTATAAAACCTAGAGCAGTCTGTCATTTATTTTAATGCTAATATTTATAAAACCAAGAGCAGAGATCACACAGTAGCATAGAGACTTATTATTAACTTTTATATGAACAACAACGAACCTTTAGAATACTGTAATTAAGAACTGAATAAGAAAATAATGAGTATGTATGAGTAATAACAGAAGAAGAAACAAATATCTTATTAGTATGGATGAAGAAGATAATTTAGAAATATTTGAGAAAAGGAGAAGTTTACAAGTAAATGTGATTTCTCGAAATAAAAAGAAATTGTCAAACTCTGGAACATCCCCAGCTTAAATCCTGCATTTTAAAAAGCTGTGCAAGACTATTATAGAAATATAGGGCATTTTTACTGCGGTGATTAAGGAACTACTACAACAGGGGTTCCCAAACTTTTTGTCACCACGCCCCCCTTCTCTTGAAATAAAAACCACCCATGCTTCCCTCCACTTTACACTATAAATAAATGGTATGGTCATATGAAAAAGAAAGAAATATTATACATATTAAAAACAATCTTTTTTTAATTATACATACTTTGACAAGAAACGTGATATTTTGTAGTGAAGTTTTATTTTGTAAAGTAAATTTTAACTGATGAGAAAAATCTGTTAATGAGATGAATTAGTTTGCATTTTTTTCACTACGATGCTTATTTGAGGTTGTATTATATATTAGAGGAAAACTTGTATTTCTATTATAAATGCATACATTTATTTAAATTTTCTAAAGATGATGGTCAATAAAATTACCTATGTACAACAAAAATCTGAGGTGAAAATTTAGTTTTAAATTTTAATAAATTGTATACTTGAATTTTAATTAAATTAGTATATATATATCTTATTTTTCAACTGACCTCGCTCCCCCCCTCCCCAACAGACCTTCACGCCCCTCCAGTTTGGGAACCTATATACTACGAGGAAATACACGTGATAATGAACTATTAATTAAATTCAATAGATAAACTCTTTAGTATCCTTGAACTTAAGTGACAAATGTAGTCCTGAAACATTGATAAAAAATAAATAATATTCTTGCTAGTAAGTGTAAATTATTGTTGTATGTGGAATTATAAGATGGAATGCACAAAAGTGTTATTATAAAAACTATTTTATCTATATATCTCAATTAAGCTTAAAGCTCTATAAGAATTACCTGTAACATGTATGTTCTGTGAACTAATCTTTTAGTTCACTAACTCTTTTAGGTTCATTCAAGTCTTATTTTAGAGTTACAAATCTAAGTTATTACTTTGGAATTATATATCTGTTCTTTCTCACAATATATATATAGAGAGAGAGATTTGTTGGACTAGGAGACTGACAGACTTACCTTGGTAAGAGTCCACTCTGTAGTCTTGTTATAGAAACACATAAAAGCACTTAAACAATGATATATTTCAACCACACAGTGGTCTTTGTCAATCGAAGAAAAAACACAAAAAGAAATATGAGAGAATGAAATAAAATAAATTGTAATCACAAATTGTGTAGAGTAGAAATCAGATGTCACAGATGCACAGATTAAAGATATATATATATATATATATATATATATATATATATTGTTTCCATGAGCATATGAGTGATTATAGTTTATATAAGTCTGTCAGGGGAAAAGAGATTGGAGACGTCTAAGGCTATTAGGAAAAAAAATGAATGGATTTATCTGATGTTGAGGTTAGGGGATTCTCTGGACTTGGTATACCACTGGTATGATCGTTCCCACCTTCTCAGTTCTGGGGGATTACAATCAGGGGGGAGTGATTTAATTATTTTTGTGGTATAGCAGTCATCAAAAGTTGTGATGTTGTGACTCGCAGCATGTTGAGCTGTTGGTCTATCCATATTCATAATTTTAACATCATGTCTGTGGCCATTCATTCTGATATTCAGACCATCCGTGGTCAGGCCTATGTACTGTGCTGAGCAAAGTTTACATTGTTTACAAAAAAAAAAAAAAAAAAAAAAAAAAAAATATATATATATATATATATATATATAGATAGATTATTTAGATTTTTTGGACTAGGAGACTGACAGACTTACCTTGGTAAGAGTCCACACTGTAGTCTTGAAATAGAAACACATAAAAGCACTTAAACAATGATATATTTCAACCACACAGTGGTCTTTGTCAATCGAAGAGAAAACTTTTTTATTTCATTCTCTCATATTTCTTTTTGTGTTTTCTCTTCGATTGACAAAGGCCACTGTGTGGTTGAAATATATCATTGTTTAAGTGCTTTTATGTGTTTCTATTTCAAGACTACAGTGTGGACTCTTACCAAGGTAAGTCTGTCAGTCTCCTAGTCCAAAAAATCCAAATAATCTTTACCAACCAAAACTATCCTAAATATATATATATATATATATATATATATATATATATATAGATAGATAGATAGATTAGTTTTGGTTGGTAAAGATTATTTAGATTTTTTGGACTAGGAGACTGACAGACTTACCTTGGTAAGAGTCCACTCTGTAGTCTTGAAATTATATCTTGAAATATATATCTTGATATTTTATGTTGTCCTTTATTTTTCCGTTGCACTGACTTTATGAAGTTGATATATTACTATTGTAAATACTTTTATCCACCACTAAGTGCAATAATTTTACCTTGTTGTGATGAGGCACCTTTCGGTCACTTGACCATTGTCGAATCATTGATTATTTTTCTGGTGTAGATGTTCGGTCCGTGATGTTGGTATTTGTTGAAGTTACACGCATTTTCTTTTGATCTGCCTGTATAATGTTTTTATATAGTATGTCTTCTGTATATGTGATCTGTAGGTTCATTAAATTGTTGTGTGTGTTTTTATAAATGTGGTATTTTTCTAGTGAGTTTAATTCTATTGGGTTATTATTTATTTTTTAATTTAAGTTCCAGTTGTGCTATATTTTATTTAATTATTTTTTTTTACTATTGTTTCTTGCTTTCACCCTTTAGCCATTTTCCACATGTTGGTCTCTTTGCTAGTAGTGAAAAATAATTTGAGTTTAGTTTGTTGTTTCAAGTTTTCTAATATCTGCTGAGGAAAACAATGCAAAAACATTATGTTTTGGTAATTATTTCTATTGTAAATAGAAAATAATAATTTAAATAATGATTTTTATAGGAAGGCGAATCTGAAATTGACGGTGATAAAGAAAAAGAGGCGAAGGATCTTGAAAAGGCAGCTAGGGTAGAAGCTAGCTTGCGTGAAAGAGAGAAAGAAGTACAGAGAACATTGGCTGTGCATTTGAGAGACAGAGATAATGAAAGAGAGCAGCACAAACATGATGAAGCCGTACAACATTTCAACGCTCTGCTTGCTGATTTGGTATGTTTTTTTTTATCCTTTTTTAACGTAATTAATGTTGTTTATATCAGAGTTCAGTCTGAATAAAAAGAATGTTGGCAAGTGATGAAAATAGTATGGTGCAACAGTTATTGGGTTAAAAGCGTATTTTGCACTTGTAACATAGGTTAGGTAAAAAAGCCTATTATAAAAATGTATTGGGACTAAAAAATTATTAGAAAACTCGGTATTCTCTAATGTTATATCTCATAGCAAATTTATCTATTTTCTCGATGACTTTATTTTTACAATGAAGTTGTATCTGAATTATGTGTCTCTTTTGATTAACACTTTAGCTGCTGGCCACAATATCGGCATTTTCGTGGAGAATTCCAAAAATATTTTCAGTTTCTTTTGAATAATGTGCATATATTTTTTGTTCCCCTATCATATCTAAGTACAAAAATACGTTTCTATTGTAATATTTATAAAAACACGTGCCGTTTCTATCGTAATATTTATAAAAAACAGCCGTCGTTTGTATTGTAATATTTATAAAAACGAGTGTGGGGTTAATTGGGCAGATAGCATAAATGAAACATAAATAAACCCCAGCAGGCCAGTAATTGGCCCGACATTATTTTTTAGATATTTATATTTTCTTAACTGTGCACACTGCCTTCATATTTTTTGTGTTTTCTGTGTAACAATAAACATCAAAACCCCAATGTCATGTTTCCCTTTCCCACATAATAAGCTGACTGGAGAGTATAGTGTTTTGGTGCTTATCAGGAGGACATGTAAACATGTCAACATGTGATTGATTTGTGAGTTTATAAATATTTTGTATATAGAAGGGAAGTGTAAACCTATTCTATTTCTGCTAAGTAATGCTTCAGATCTGATAAATACTACACAAGATTCATAACAAGTAAAAGTTTTGAAACTTAGTAATTTACTTTTGAAGGGATTTATGTTAATTTGCTTTCTAGTAAGACTAACTATTTAGTCAATATTTCTGACTTAATTTTTAGGTTTTGTGAAATTTTGAAAACAATAGTAAAAATCAATATAATATGTCATTAAAAATTATTTATTTTATTATGAAAGTATATAAAGATAAACTTCTTTCAATGAACCAATTTGTTTGATTGAAATAATCAACTCAACTAAACTAACTTTGTTGAAAAATATATGTGTGCCGAGTCGTAAATCCCAAACGAGAAGCTCCTAAAATAACATGTTTATAATGCCGTCCACATTTATCTATCCAACAAAAACCATCGTAATTATGTCTAAAAGAAGTGTGTAGCTTGTTGTTTAATACTGTGCATTCATTTTTCCAAAAGTAGCAGCACCAGTTGAGTAGTACTAATAAACATAAAACGTTTCTAGTCAACAAAGCTGAGCCTAGTGGCCCAACGGTATTCGCTTCAGCCTACTGGGCCGTCGGGCCAATTGGCCTGACATGGCAGCTAAAGTGTTATTTTTTAAAAAATTAAGCCATTCAAGGTGTTTAGAATCATAGTTTCTGAATATGATAAATCCTGTTACACAGATCTTAGCTTAGAAGACTAAATAAGAGAGTTAAATTGAATACAACTTTTTACATCCCTTAGACTCTTCTAAGGCTCAATTCAGAGTAAAGATATATAAACTATTTGCATCTTTTGGTTAATGTTATTCTATTTAAAATGAACAACGATAACAAATTAGAAAATTTATTAGCAAGTGATTCAGTTGTCAATAACCTTATGGAACCATGCTTTGTTATTATTTTCAACTAATTTTAGGTAGTTTATTTCTAATTTGTCTAATTTTAAGGATGTGTTCAGCAATGCTTGATTTTTCCAGTCTTTAAAATTGTATTTGACTAATAAGTTCTTTTAGTTTCAGTCTTTTTACCATTTAGTGTATCTCTTACTTTCCAATTTTGTTTCTGTAAATCTACTATTGTACACAATATAACAAAATGAAATAAATTCTACATTTTAACTTAACGAAATCACCCATTCTGTATAATTGTTGTGATTTTAAAATCACTTCATAGTGAATTTTTTATTAATTTTTCATATAGGTTCGTAATTCTGAGCTTGTTTGGAGAGAAGCAAAAAGACAACTTCGAAAGGATCATCGTTGGGAACTAGCTGAACTGTTAGACAGAGAAGAGAAAGAAAAATTATTTAATGAGCATATTGAACAGCTTTCAAGAAAGAAAAAGGAAAAATTTAGGTATAGACAGTTATTCTTTCATAACTAACAACTATGAGAACTAATCAGACTTGCCTTATTATGATAATTATTTTGTTATTAATTTTTTTTTACTAGAAACAACTTTATTTAGTTCCTTTGATGAACTAAATAAATTTATTGAAGTTTTCTATTATTGTTGGGGTACACAACATTATTGTTTTTATATGTGTTAGTTATTTTGGGGAAATGATATTAGGGGTCCCTTTGTTGTATTTTGAGGTTACTTTATTGAAAATTGTTTTGCAAAATCAAATAACTATATTTACTTATATAGCTAAATAAAAATAGGCATTGAAAGTTTCTGTAATGTATGAATGATTAGTTGCATCTGTTTTCTTCGGATTTCTTGAATTTTCTTTAATATTTAGGTAAATAATTATTGTGTTCTTTATTAAGAAATTCTAAAAAGAAATAGTTCACAGAATTTTTCATTGTTTGGATTTCAGGACAGTGATTTTTTATTTGTATACTTATGTTTGGTTTAAAATAAGTGATAACATATGGTTTCATAAAACATCTAATTGTATGTTATTGGTTATGTTGTAGAACAGCTATTTTATTGCATAGATAATGTTACTTTATTTATATTAATTGTAATTAATAAAAAGTAACTAAAGTAAATTTTTTTAATACTTGAGTGGAAACTGGCTTTAAACATTTAAAAAAAATATTATTGTGTTTGTCTGTCTTTATTTATGAAAGAAACACATTTCATAACCAGTAGCTACAGTAATCTTAGCAAGAAACTTTTCACTTTTTTTTGTAGCTCAAAATAAATGTTGAAGTGTGTTATTACATGGAAATCTGTAAAGTTCTGTCAGCAATTTTGTTGCTCAGTTGCCACAGAATTTCTTGTAGTCAAGTATTTCTAAGAGCCTCATTAAAGACTCTACACAAAACTTTAAGATAATGTTCATGAAATTCCTGACATGATCCAGAGGTTTTCTCAAATTTGTGTGTCAACCTTCTGAGTCAGATTGGTGTTGGCAATACTGAGAGAGCTACAATTTTATTAAATCATGGGCATTTGATCTTCAGCTTTTAAACATGACTTTTGGAACATTTTCACTCTTTACCCTAAGTCAATGAACACTTTTAGCCTAAGAAATTAAATAGTTACATCTAATTCATAACTGGCAGGATTTTCTATAAAGTAATTTTGAATAACTCATACGGATAAGGAGATGATCTAACAATGGTTCCTCTTACAATGCTGACAAAATACTGACTTGCAGTTCAAGAATATAACAACACAATGTTACTCCCTCTAGTTTCTTGAGCTACGTAGAAACAAAAGTTACTTTCCAAACAGCCTTTGTGTTATAGGTAGGTGAAAATAATCTTGAATTTGGACCAGAGATATCATGACGAAATATGAACATGTCTTATGAACAGTTGAACAATAAATACTCTAATATATGACTGTATATGAATATATAGTAAATACAATTTTTTTTAAAAACAATGTTTTTAAAATAAAATCTTATATTTTAAACTCTGGTAGAGAATGTGTTCTTTCTGGTATTTCTAGTTAGAAAAAGCTTAAGTAACTGGGATAAAACTAAGGTAATATAAATAACTGTTCCAATTTTAAATAAAACTTTTGATCAAAAATAATTTTCTATCCAGTTAAACTAAAAGATTAAAAACGAAGAAGTTATGTTATTCATAATACACACCCCATTTAATGTAAAACAAGTAATTAAAATTTGTCTTTATTTTAGGGAATTATTAAATGAGACTTCAGATGTAACGTTGTCAAGTTCATGGAAAGAGGTGAGAAAACTCATTAAAGACGATCCTAGGTACAGCAAATTTTCATCAAGTGAAAAGGTAATTGTCTTTTTGTATTGTAAAACATTTATTTAATATGGACACTTGCTTGTAGTATTGTTTTAGTGATTTTTTTATGTGTATGCAATGTGTATGATATGAAAAACAATCATTGTTGGCTATTAAAATGCTTAATATTACACTTACTGTAATAGCTCAATCAAGACAATCAATACTTTTGATAATTTATTTTGTTAACGTTTTGACCATGATATCCATTAAGTTTTGTGTGTGTGTGTGTGTGTGTGTGTGTGTGTGTGTGTGTGTGTGTGTGCGTGTGTGTGTGTGTGTGTAAATTTGTAGAAATAAGTGATTCTTGTGTATGATGCGAGTTTTTATTTAAATAGGAATCATTTGTTATATTTGTTTTAATTCTTGTATATTTTATACTTAGTTAAATATGTTTATTCAGAATATTATTTTTTTTTTTACTAAGATTTTATAACGTATGAAACATTTATGTATGTTTTTTATAATGTTCGATCGCTTATTTAGATTTTTTGTACAAATTAAATTAATTTATCAATAAATTGAACTCAAACTATGATCAATGCAGAGTTGATTATTTTAATATTATATACAAGCAACGTTTTGGTCACATTTTTGGTGGCCCTTTTCAAGCTTTCAAATCTATAAACATTTAACAATAATCTTTATAATTTAAACATTAGAATTACAATAAATTGCAAGTTCAACAATGTTGGGGTTTTTTATCAAAGTTAAAACTTTGATTATTGTTTTATGTTTATAGATTTGAAAACTTTTAAAACACACCTAAAATGTAACCGAAACGTTGCTTGTATAATATTAAAATAATAAACTCGGGATTGATCATCTTTTGAGTTCAGTTTATTGTTAAAATTGTATGCCGTTAGAAGCTAAACCCTTTTAAATTAATTTATAACCTTAGTATAACCTTAGTGGGTTGATAAGGGCCATATGAAAAAGTTATTTTCAGAAATCATGGTCAAAATATTGACAAAATGACTTGTCTTGTGCTATTCATTATTATTTCTTCAGTTATAAAATAATTATACTTATATCTTGAGTTAATTTACTAATCCTACCAATATGTTATGCGAGAAGAATTCTATATAATGAAGACTATTCCTTATATTAATATTTGTGTTGTGCTCTTTCAAATAATACATACAATAAAAAAACTAGTTTTACAATAAATTCAGATTGCACCAATACTTACCAGAATCTGTTTTGAAAAAGTTATTCATTGTGGATTATTGTGTGCATTGTATTGTTTCTCCTTGTAATGAAAGTCTTAGTGAATTTACTTTTAATTTGGAAACTTCCACATCTTTTACAGTTGGGAATATTTTCTCTTAAGTAATTGTCTGAATTTTAAAACGTTTCAAAGCATTCCATTTAATAAGATTATTTTTGTGTGGTGTATTATTTTACTATTTTCATGATGGTTTATGTATGTGTCATTCTTTTGATGATTCTGAAACTGTATCTACATTACTATTTATGTGAGTTTTGTTTCAAGGATCTGTAACACTTTGAAGCTCTAAGATTAGAATTCCTTTCTCTCTAGCTGAAACATGATGCGACAGATATTTAGTATATAAATTACATTTTTATGGTTCTAATATGCTATTCCTCATTCAGTAATTCATACAAGTAAAAATTTGAATTTACAGTATAGAATGAACAAAAAAAAAGATAGGAAAATATTTTGTCTGTGATTGCGACTTTACATTTTATACTTTATGGTTTATAGTATTATTCTATTTATTGTATTTTATTGTAAAAAAAAACTAAAATGCACAAAAAAAACAGTTTTTTCTCTGGATAATTTATTGCAAAAAGAAAAATGAATCTGAAATGACAGAACAGAGTTCAAATTATTAACTCTAGAAGTCTCTAGATACAACTGTATAATATTAGATTGGAATAATTACCTATTTCTTACAACTGCCTACAATATCCATGACTTGGTTGGTATAGTTTATGTTGACAGCCAGTTGACATCTTAGGTTCAACTGGTTAAGTTTTGTTCTGAGATAATGACTTTTATCTGTTATGGTTACTGTTCAGTTATCTCACCTTAGTCTTTCAACTGAAATCATTTTTTAACAGCTCAGATTCCATTTTACCAGCACTATTAGCACCATGTTTAAGGGGAATTCCAACTTTCCAAAATTGTAAATTTTTTCGGGCGTGAGCGAGAGTTTTCTTACTTTTGTTCGCATCTCTGATGACTTTCTGTGTTGCCTGTTATAATTCTTTTCGTTAAAATCGAATATGTGTAAACGGGAAATAAATACCAAATTTCAGCTCAATGGGTCCAGTTGCTTTTATGTGATTGAGTAATATACATACAGTCACCATTAGGTTTTTATATACTGATGTAGAATAGTTCCGAATAAATATATCAAACTATAAAATTACTGATTATTCTATTGAACAACCAAAAGAAGGAAAAGCTCCTGCTTATAACATGACATTTGTAAAGTATAACTAAAGACAAAGTATTGTAAAGATGAATAACAACAAACATTTACTATCAGCTGACTAAGCCAAGTATATGATCGAGTACAGATAATTGAGTGTTAAGGGAGTTTTCAAAGCCAGTGGGGCAGTGTCCTTATAGAATTTCTTAATAAAAATAGCCCTATGTGTTAACCAGGGACCCTAAGAATGTCCATTTAAAATTTCTGTTTAATGGGTTCAGTAGTTTTTACTTGATTGAGTAACACATACAAACGCCATTAAATTTTTATATAATAGTATAGATTAATCGTTGGAGTATTCCATATTCTTCCATTGCTGACTTGACCGTTTTCTTCAACAGATGTTGTTAGTTTACTTCCCTCATTTAATATGTTTTCTCTACTTTCCCAACCCAACAATTTTAATCTGGCCTCTAACATTTATCTCCATTATCAAACACTCAACTTATTCTGAGGCATCAACACCAAAAATTGATTGATATCACACTATTATTAAACATGTGTGTGTGATTATTTTAATTTTATGTTTTAGTTATTGTAATGGTATTAATATACAAAATGAATAGATGATAATTCCATAATTGGAGTCAGGTTGTCTTTCTATCTAAACTTAATTTTAATAAATTATTTTAAAGTTATATTTTTAAGTTTTTGGTAGATATATTGTTACTATCATTATATTGAAAATCTTGTAATATGTCTTGTCATGCAAGTGAGGGAAAATAATAAATAAAATACAGATGGAGGATCTTTTTCAATTATCAATAGTATTAACTGTAGGAAAACTGGTTAATTGTCAATACTCTGTAGAATATGGTACTTTTATAATTAGAGCATTGTAAATGTTGTTAATTATTATATTTTTTCAGAAATGTGAACGTGAATTCAAAGACTATATTAAGGACAAAATGGTTGCAGCCAAGGCAGATATTCAAGAGCTTTTACAGGTAAAGTATTTTATATGCAGTATAATTTCAACACTTAAAGTATTTTTAAATAACTAAGAATATCAACAAAGTATTTTTTATAATTCCTCTTTTTTGAATAAACAGGAGACTAAGTTGATTACTCACAAATCCTTGTCATTGGTCCAAGAAAATGATACTGTGATGAAGGAAATAGAAGAAATATTAAAAAAGGATCGCAGATATCTAGTTCTAGATCATATACCGGAAGAAAGGACAGAACTTGTAATGAGTTATCTAGAAGATTTAGAAAAGCGAGGGCCTCCGCCTCCTCCGACAGCATCAGAACCGTCACGGCGGTCAAAATAAAATAAGGGGAAATAGTAAGTCATAATTTGTAAAAGTTTTGGTATTGCAGGAATTAGTTTTTTTTAAGTACATTAAGGGGATTATAAATCTTATAAGTTCAGATCAACGCCTTTTTTATATTCATGGTAAATATACGGTGTTTACTTCCATACTTCTTTATTGTTGTAAATAACTATTTGGTGTTAATTGGTCTATTACAATGAGGAGATGCTGTATGATATTTAACGATCTTACGATATATAAATCTGAGCATGAGTGCATTTTAAATTGAGTTTAAAGCTTATTTCTTGGTCGACTAAGTTAGTCTAGTTCACTCTTCTTGCACTTAGGCATTTGAAGGGAATATCAAAACTGTTGTAAAAAGTTACAGGTTAAAATCGTTATCTTGTAATGGGAAAACAACACCTACATTGACAAAAACATTTATTGGTAAAGTTGGGTTGTTTTTAAACGTATGAAATATTATTGGTACAAGTTCTTAAATTTATTATCTGTTAAATATATTTTCAAAATAATTTCGGAATTAACTATTTTTGTTTAAAATTTTCAGATACACGACTGAAATAGAATTGAGGGATTGTAGACAACATTCATATTGTCATGCATTATGTTTTAAGATGATAGTGTATACATTGTATTGTTCTACTTTAATTTAAAATATTTATAATAAAATAAACTTAGTCACAGACAAAGAAATTTAAAATATTTTTGTTTATATTTGTAAAACAGTTCAAGCACATATTAAGTTTTAATATTATAGGTTGAACAATCATAGTAGTAACATGAAATTTTGACTCCATGAGAAGACTGGGATTTGAAAATAAAGGGCATGTTTTCAGCATTTATTGCATAAATATAATTAAATTTGTGTAAGCGTTTTACTTCTACCATTGAATTTATTGTGTTATAGCATGAAACTAATGTTAATTAGTTATCTTTAATTGCAGAATTATGTATAGCTAATACTTATTGTTTACATCAAATGAATTTTGACTATAATTTCTAGTTGTAGAAACTTTTTATGGAATAATTGAATAAAGTATTTTAAAAAATTTTACATTTTTATTTTGTGTTATTTGTTCCAGTTTATTTCAATTTGTAGATTAAAATTTTATTGCAAAGTGCAATTTAAAAGTATCCTTGAGCACTGTATTTTTCTTTCAAGTTTCCAACTTTATTCAGTGATAGCTGTAGAATCAGGTAGGTTTTTACTGCTAATTTAACTGGTTTTATTCAAGCTTTCCATTACTGTGTGATCAAACACTTTATTTTTATTGTCCTGGTAAAAAAAACTCTACAAAAATATTTTCAGTTTTCTTATTATATTTTTACAGAACCTATCATCAATTTTTTTACAAATTGTTACCTATAATTCCTCTTTCTAATCTTACATATATGCAAATATAAGAAAACATTTTATGGAAAAATGTGTTTTATGAAAAAAATAAATACAAAAAATTATGCAAATGCGTATTATTATGGTTTTATATTGAAGTGTCTATTAGTACTAATATCTGTGTTTATGAATAAAACATGTTGTAGTGAATTACTTAGTGAAATGTTTCATTTTATGTATTTTTATTCAATAGAAATCTTGATTTTTGTTCTTATTTTTCAGTTCGGTAAGGTTTAGTTTAAATTATAATCAATCGGGAAACTCTTTATTCTGTTTATGTGTTTGTAACCAGTAGTCATTTTGACTCACTATAATGAGGAATAATCCTATCTTAGCACACTTGCATCATATCGGTAACTACTGTAGAATTTCCTGAACATCTGTTGAAGTTGTACCACTCTGTGAGGGAGGAGGAAACCCCAGAGTCTGATGGTGAGTCAAAGTCATTCACGTTACCTTTCCTGGGTTAAGAAGGTACAGTAAGACACTTGAAAACCAGAATCCATTCTGTTGGTATGAATAAAATTTAATCATTCTGTGAAAGGTTTATTGTTTAACCTTTAACATTATTTCCATCAGTTTTTTTCATTTCAATAAAGAAAAGCTTACAAGTGTTTTATAGCAACTAGGAATAGGTTGATTCCTAAAATTTTTTATTTAAATTTTGTTCTCCTATTCTTGAATTTTTAAGGTTATAGTAGGCCTATATGATATTTTCTATTAATAATTTAGTTAACATCTTGGTCATCTGGAGAGGCCTTTTGAAAATTCCGTTTTAATGTGTAGGCTACACAAAATGTTCGTCCTTGATTTATGAATAGAAATTTCTGAAAGCATGACATACATAATCTGGTAAAAGTGACAAAATGGACCAAAAATCCTTCTGATTGTATTTATTCTTACATCATAAATAATAATATTTTTTGCTAACTCAAATCAACATTTGCTTTAATAGTTTAATACATTCAAAGCAACTTATACATAAATCGACATAGTTGATATCGAATTATTTTTCCAATAAATTACTGCTCACGTATTTTAACAGTTAAAAAAAAACAGGAATCTGAATTGGCGCTTTAATCAATGTAGAATCGTAATGGGTCCATCCCTAATAGCAACTAAACAATTTAGTAAGTAAATTTACCTGGTATATTTTCAAATTAACTACAATATGATTGTGTTGTAAAGTAACCCTCCTTACAGGATATATATTGATCTAACTATATTAGCAGTAGAACCTCATTATAATGTACTGATTGGGGATGAGGGTTGCTTGTTTTTATGAAAGACTAATATAAAGCCAAAAGTAGTTATCTTGAACCAAAAAGACCGAAGTTATCTCAGTGTAAAATCACAAAAGAAATAGGGGGAAACTGTTTAAGGTTAATAAAAAATTAATTGATTAAAAATAGTACAGGTGTTATTTACAGTTATTAAAAAATAGGGAACACATTCAATGTTGGCATTGTAACATAAAATACAATGACAGTGCTAATACATTTTTTCTCACTTTTACTTTGGAAGTCGTCAGATTGATATTAACTCGGAAACGCTTGCTCTATTAGATTGCATCTAACTTTTTCAGTTGCTTTTAAGGAATTGTTTTATCTTTTCATTGTATGCGACTGAGGCTCTACACATGCTTTCTCGAGGATGTTGGCCAGCTACTATCCAAATTTCGAGTAGATAGCATGAATGAGAGGGTGACTATAGGTGAGAATAGTTGCAGGTGTGCCCCAAGTTAGGGAGCACAAGTAAATGCGTAACTGTTTTTCTCTAGCTTTTCTATCTGTAATTTTACATATAAAATGAAGAAGTTTAAAGCTTACTAGAATCCATACAATTGAAATTTATACATTTGTTGATTCCATCTTCGCGTGAGCTACTAGTAATCACTAAACACTATTAAATGTTTTAAACTTGCCTATAGTAGCACTTACTTTGCTTGTTGAGGATGGCCCTTTCGGGAGATGTGTCCCTTTGTCACAACCGTAGTTACGGTCTGAGTTGACAAAGGGACACATCTCCCGAAACGGCCGTCCTCAACAAGCAAAGTAAGTGCTACTATAGGCAAGTTTAAAACATTTAAAAGTGTTTAGTGAAATTTATAATTTAAAACACATTAATAACAATTATTATAAATGTTAGATTTGCCCTAATAGTGCAAATCACTGCGGGAGTTTCCATAGAGCAAGCGATCCTGGGTTATAAGTGTTTGAGGTTGTTAAAGAACAGAAATCAAGTTTTAAAGCCAGATATCTTCTGGGTAGTGCAGGGTGTTTATTTTTGTACAAAACCTTTACCAACCCTTGATAAGTCAGTTATAGATATTATTGACATGTCTAAACTATTTACAGTTCTTTCTCATAATTTTTAGAGGGAATGTCATATCACAGAAGGTATAAATGATCATTTTGACAAAAGAAGCCAACATATGGATACTTCCATCTGCCAAAATTAGAGTGGGAAAGATACATAATGAGAAAACAAGAATTACCAATAAGAAGTAACAATCCAGTTGTTTAGAATGCCATGCCTGCACAAATAATGCCATTCCTTATAATAGAGTAGAGCATCAAAAATCCGGATCAATTTGGGACCTGGACCCATTCGGACTACGGATTTATTCAGATTTTCAAACGATCTCTAAACTCCATATTATTGATATTTCATAATTTATAATCTATTTTAATGCTTAAAGTACCCTGTAAGTTCGAATTAAACCCGGAAATATTATAAAATAGACTTCAAAAGCCCTAAAAAGTACAAAAGAAAGTATAATGTACATTTGCAAAATATTCAACCAGCTTTAATCCCCTAGTTTTGTATTGGTTCAAATCAGCCCACTACTTTCAGCAGTCTACAATTCTTCTAATAGGTAAGCATTTGTTTTTGATTTACTGCCTATATGGTTCACACTACCATATAAATAAATGTTTATTTATATATACGTTTATTCAAGTTGATAAAATGTTTTGAGGTGTAGGTAACACCATTGTTGAATGTAATCACATCGGTGACATTCAAAATTAATTGATTAACCCAATGATGTCTAATTTTTTTTATCACATTGACTCAAAATATACCATAATAGTAACTGGAAAAAATGAGTTGAAAATTATTTTTTTTTCAATTTAAACGCAAAATTTTCAATTGATTCAAATATAAATCATACATTATTATTTAAGTCATTTTATATAAAACTTTATTTAAACTTTTATGTAGATTTCAATTGCAGAGTAATCACTGTAGAGGAAGTTATTTAAAAAATAATTGTAACAGAGGTTTTATTATTTAAATTTAAAATTTCGCCACAGTCGCTTCAAGTTAAACAAAATAAAATAAAAAGACAGTTGTTTTAACAAGTCAAGAATGTTTATTTAATCGGACGTTTCTACTGTTGAGCTCTTCTAATTTGAAATACAATTAAATGTATACATTGTGAAATATTTGTAAGAAGTACAAAGTCAATACAATTATAAGTTACAATTACCATATAATGATTGTAATTTGTTAATATAAGTGCTTGTTAAAACAACAGTTTTCTTATTTTAAACAATTTTTTACAAGTGACAATATAGCAATTATAGATTTTAAAAATTATAACACAGTTTATCTGGGCTGAGAGAATGTTTACCTATCAAAAATATTCAAAAATTTTAACAAAACAAGAAACTGAATGCAACACAATTTTGTTATACTGTAATATAAAAAAAATAACTTATTTTCATGCCATTAAGTAACAAAAAACTAGCCTTTAAAAATGTATGAAAATATTATAAACAATTTAAAGTTTTTTGTAGACTAGTACGCATTGTATTTTTCACAAATAAAGTCTGTTTTAAAACTAGGTTGTTTGCATTTAAGAAAATTTTCAATGAACGCAGGACATTGGTCCAGTTCCATTTCTTGTTGATACTGAATGATTGCTTTTTTTGTTAAAACTGGTAAAATATTACTAGGGTATCCAAATTGCATTCTCTCAATAACCCTGTGATATTTATTTCGGTGTTTGTGTGTTATGTGTGTGTGTTGGTTTTTTGCATATTATGTTAGGACACAAACACTGCGAGCTTTAATTTTAACGATTTTTTAAAATTGGAATTTTGTTACTGCAATAGAATTTGAAGCCATCCGTCTACATGTATTACAACTGTACAATGTCACTACAATCACTTGCAATTAATAGTCCATCTTGGATGTCTGTAGATTTTATATTTTGAGTTATACGACACACAACAAACACGGAGTAAATACTACACTGAGCTAGAATCTCCAGTTACATAAAAACTGATATTACTTCAATGCAAATTATGGGCTATAAATATATTTCCCTATTTATGCTGCAAGTTTTGAGAAGTATTAAATATCCCTTCAGCACTATTTATTAGGAATATACTGTGGTTGAATTTAATAATAAATACACAAAAAACAGGTGTGGCCGCGGCGGTCGGAGTGGGAGTGACTAGTTCTGTAGATTATAAATAAGGGTTTTTTCTAGCGTAAATCAGTCTTTGTATGTTATCCCTCTGAGGATGGTTACTTTGTAACTGAAATGTACATTAGGGTAAATTAAAGAAAGTTTGTGGTTAAGAGGTTTTTGTGTATTTATTATCCCTTCAGCAGTACAGATATCTAGTCTTATACATTACATATCAGTGTTAATAAACTGTCAATGACAAAATTTAATGATGAACTGGGCTCGTCTGTGAAGTGGTTGGGTTAAATTACTTGTATTAATATTAGAACTATTTCATTGCTTTACAATATTGTTATATGGTTCTAGTTAAAATACCCAAGTTTTATGTAAGACAGATAATTACAATATTCAGTCCACTGCCATCAGGAATAAGTTCATTCAAAATAAACTTCTCATTCTCAGAGAAAACATTCTTACTGTGCATATTTATAAAATACACATAACTTGTACTGCACTACAAAAATATAACTTGAATGCATGCTGATACAAGGTTTTATTAAAATGTAGAGTGTTGCACAGCTAAATAAATTGCATTATTAATATACTCGTCCTCATTTCTGTTACGAATATTTCTATATGTTTGAGCACAGTTTTCGGCCATTCCTAACTTTACAATATTCTCCTCTGTTGATGCGTTTTGGAGTAACTCAATTTTCAAAACATAAATCGTGATGTTCTATTTATGTTTTGAAAATGGAGTTACTCCAACACGCGTCAACAGAAGAGAATATTGTAACGTTAGGAATGGCAGAAAACTGTGCTTAAATATATAGATTATAACACTTTATACTTAATAATAACTTTCCTGATTATAAAGAACAAAATTTGGTATAGGAAATAAACTACAGTAGTACTAAGTGAAAAAATATCAAAAAAATTACACTTCTCGCTCTGAAGGTGAGCTGTGATTGATATTTTAAAAGTATTTTTGTCCCCCAAGGTCCAGTCTACATATCCATCTGTACCCTAAATTGTTCTGGTCAGGGATGTACCCAGGAGGGGGTATGCGCCCCCCAACCATTTAATTTTAGCAAACAATATTAACCTATAAAACAGGTTTTTAGGAAAACATCTTCCTGCCGATCCAACAATTGTGTAATTGTCAAAATAAAATATGATTTTTAGAGTGAAAATGTTTTAAATTTCACCAGGGGGTTCCACTGCTACGCTCCTGGTTCTAGTCATAAACTGTGTTCACACTAGGCTTGTTAGCAGAACACTGTTAATATTGCCAGCAAGCAGCCAAGTCTGACCCAGCATCAATAGGCAGAGAAAGCCAGTGGGCTAGTATTTACCAGCCGAAAACAAAAGTTATACTTTTTGACGCCATGCAACCAAGAGAAACATGTACATTAAATATAGTTTTGACGCATACAAGGTGTCGGACAACTATTATAACATTTTTAGATTTGTTTCAAAATTATGGGTACCAGTTGGACTCTTTTTTTTCCAGAAAACTGGACCCCACAATTTTAACTGGGTAATTAATTTGTAATAATTTTGTTACGGGATATTTAGCCCCCATTTAAATTCAGTTAGTACCCCTGGATAGAGCAGACACTGGTTTTGATATCTTGTAGTCTGATGCTATCGATGCAATAAACAATATAAGTGGCTGAGGGGTCCCGTGGACCTCAGTTTTATATTTACGTATACGTTTTTCAATAGTACAGTAATCGTGTTTGTGGTACAAAAATTTTCAAATATACCAGATAATTCTGATTTTATAAGAGATTTACTTGAGGAAGAATCAGAATGATGTTCAACACCATATTAGTAGACCATAAATTGACAATTATGGGAACAATGAGGGCAAACAAATCCGAGATCCCTGCAAAGCTCTTATCAGTAAAACCTGTAGGACAATCTCTATTTGCTTTTAACCATCATAAGACAATCGTGTACTTCGCTCCAAAACAGAAAAAAGTGTTGTTTTGCTTTCAACCTTTCTTCGTAATGCCATAGTTGATGATGATACTAAGAAACCCGAAACAGTCCTATTCTATAACAGCATAAAAGGAGGAACGGACACTTTTGACAAATTATGTCACTCTTAGTCTGTATCCAGGAATACCAATTGTTGGCCTCTAAGGTTCTTCCATGGAATGTTAGATCAATGTGGAGTATATTCTATGGTCTTATGCAAACTGAATTTGCAAAATCTAGAAAATTCCTGAAGGTTGTGTTTGACAGTAGTAGGAAAATCACTAATCAAACGTTTAGAGGCCGCAACACTGTGCAGAAGCCTTAAACTGCCCATTCAGGACATTTTGGGTATTTCTGAAAGACAACATTAGAAAGTAAGAGAAGTACCTCCAAGAAAAAACATATACTTTTTTTCCTCCAACAAAAGACAAAAAATAAAACTCCTTACCAAACTTGAGGTGCTGCTATGTGTGATGGTCATGGTGTGTGTCATAGGGTCAATGGTTTGCAACGAATGTGTAGTTTAAGGGACAGAAACATTTGAAGAAAATCTAAGTGAGTCTTTATTATGAGTTTTTCAATATATTTTGAATGTTGGTTAATGGGGGATTTTGTAGGGTAGTGTAAGGGTAGGTATTAATTTTGAGAGCTTTTCAATAATACTGCGGTAAAGAACAATAATATTTCTTTCAGAATACGTATAATTGTTTATCCAATATGAAATAAATATAACTAATTTTCCCAATTTAGTACAACTATGCATTTTTGTGAAAAATATTTGGTTTTATGGAAATTTATCTGTTTTACCTTCATAAAAACCTTAATTTAATTACTAAACTACAAATATTCATAAGATAATACCCTAATGAAACGGGTAATTATTTTAAAGCAATGTATATGACTACAATGATAAAATATATTTTGGGGTTTGGTGGATCCCAGTGTTACTGTTACTACGTTACAAAAAATAAGTTATACTTTGAAGGTTAAATTTCATCACCATAATATTTGTATTCATAACAATCGATTTATTAATCTAATAGCAAATTTATAACTGTAAATAATAACTGTCGTTAGTGAATATTTTTACTTTTTCGTCTATTATTTTTAAAAGATAATATAATGTTTTATTATAAAAAGTAATAAGTTATTGGCCACTTGCTTCGCTTCCACAGTCACAGCTTCATCCCCTCCACTAAATTACATTGCTACCGCGCCTTAATTGCATTTCTTCACTTTTGAAAACAAAATGGCGTGATTTGGAAGTGTTTCTTGCTATTGAATTTGTTTCCATAAATATAGGCGTTCGTTTCTTTAAAGAGTCGTCGTAAATTTGCAAGTATTTTGGAAGTAGCCCTTCTCAATACATGGACCAAATTTGGATTCCTTAAGCTTATACACTGTGTAAGTAGTAGAAACCTTGCAGTGTTAACTAAAGCCACTTCAGAATATATTTTCTAAATTCTTGCATTGCAACAAATCATGCGAGCGTCTTTGTCAGTTACATTACTGCACAACTAAATAAAGGTAAGTCTATTAAGATGATATTTCTAAGCATTTTTAACGCCTACCTGGACATAGGCATTACTTTAAACTAGGGATGGGCCGATTCCTAAAATTTTCGATTCCGATTCCGATTCTAAAATTTTCCGTTCGATTCTCGATTCTTTAGTCGATTCTCGATTCTTTCAAATTATATTAGCTTACATTCTAGTTCTCTAATAATGAATTTAGTTAACATCTTGGTCATATGGCAAAACCTTTTAAAAGTTCTGTTTTAATGTAATAGGCTACACAAAACATTCAATCTTGATTTATCAATAGGAATTTTTTTAAACATAAAAACATATCATAATAAAGTAATGACTTATTTTAAAGTTAAAAATGTGAACTTTACTTATTTTATGATGTTTGAAAAAATTCCTAAGCCTATTTACATTGTCTCCCAAACAAAACAAAAATTAAAAACAAACGAAGAACATAAAAAGTAAAAACATTAATACAAATAGGATAGTTTTTAATATATAAAAGTCTGGCAGGTAATGTACATTTCTGTTCAAAAACACAAGCATTTGAACACGTTGTGGGTCAAGCTAGTTTCATCGCTAGTCACATATAGCTCCTGAAGTTGAGAAAGGTTTTTCAGAAAACACTGTCGCGAGTGGGCAGACAGGTATTTTATTGCCATTGCCATTTGCATCTTTGTACTGCCAAATACTTCCCAACATCACAATCTGGACTGGCTAATGGTTCCCCCAGATAATTGTTTACTTCTTCTTCTACTGTCAATTCCCCTGGGGTACCTTCTTCCCCAACATTCTGGATTAGTGGGGTCTTAACGCTTCATGTTTATTAGTACTACTCAGCTGGTGTTGCTACTTTTGGAAAAATTAAGGCACAGTATTTAACAACAAGCTTCACACTACTTACAGATGTATTTACGATGGTTTTTGTTTGATAGATAAACGCCGACGGGATTAAAAACATGATGTTATTCTAAGAGCTTTTTGTCCGTAGTTACAGGCCGACACACATATTTGTTATAACGTATTGTAATGATTTTCACTACTGTTTTCAAAATTTCACAAAACCTTAAAAGTAAGTAAGACTAAATATTTAGTTGTAAAATAATCCTTAAAAACGGACTTCGTGAAAGTTAAGTACAAACATTGATACACTTAGATAAACTCATCCTTACTAGGAAGTAAATGATAACGTAAATTCCTTAACAAGTAAATTATTTGGTGTTAAAACTTTTACTTAATATGAATCTTGGATAGTATTTACTGGACTTGTAGCATTACTTATCAGAGAGAGAATATATTACACTTTAGTTCTATATTCAAAATATTTATAAACTCACAAATCAATCACATGTGACACGTTTACGTGTCTTAGTGATAGGCGCAAAAACACTTTTATCACCAGTGAGTTTATTATTTGGGTAGCGGGGACATGAAATTATGGTTTTGTTGTTTCTTCCTAGCACAAAACACAAAAAATATCAAAACAGTGTTGCACAGATAATAAAATTTAATTAAATCAAAAACAATGTCGGGTAAATTGGTCCGACGGAGTTTATTTACGTTTCAATTACGGTAGGAAAAAACTATGTTGGGCCAGTTGGTCCGACACGTATTTTTATAAATATTATGATGAGAAACGTATATTCATACTTAGATATGATAGGGGAACAAAGTATAAGAACACATGATGTAAAAATGAGCTTAAAATATTTTGGCAATTCTCTATGAAAACGCGATATTATGGCCGGCAGCTAAAGTATTAAGGTACAGTGACGCGTTCGCTTTGTTTGTCAAACTACACGAACTATTTCACCTGTAAGTTTATATTACTGTACATTATTTTGCTACATTTTTAGCTACTGTGCGGATCTGTTTATCATGTAATAAATAGTTTCATTTGCTATTACAATTGTGTTTATTTTCTTTTGTGCTCCGAAATATATTACATTACTGTGAGAGTGATATCTGTCTATCATATAATTTATTGAGGTTAAGTTTCGGAGGAATAATACGGTGTTTCTGTTATCCGTCTATTCGCTCAACCACCATGGCCACGGTTAATCGAGTTTTTACTGTACTTTTTTGTGTTTTGTTCTGATATCTATAAATCAGTGGCAGTAAGACACGTGGGGGATAGAGAGAGAGTATCGAACCCGCTCTAGCGAGAGAGAGAGACGAGCAATGTCAAACGACCAGAAATGGTTACGATCTTGATTGCTGTTGCTTCATAAATGATAATATTTTCGTTATGTTTTCGTTTACTTTAATTATTTAATTCATTCAAATCAACCAATACATAAATAAGATATAGTTGGTAATTAATTATTTTTCCAATAAATTACTCCACACACATATCTTAATAGTTAACAAAATAGGAATCGGAATCGACACTTTTATGATGAAGAATCGAGTATCGACGATTCCTCGATACCACCTAGAATCGACGATTCCTGGAATCGAGAATCGGAATCGGCCCATCCCTACTTTAAACAATAATCCGAAATATCGTAGGTATCCCATGTTATACATTTTTACCAAAACATTTTATTCTGCTTTAATTTCTTCACTGTATTTTCCTAAATTTTGTTACTTATTCAAATCTGAAAAAGATTTTGTAACGAAATTATATTCTTAACCTGTATGTTACTATTTAATCAAAAAGTTATTGCTGTACAAATCTAAAATTATAAAGGTTAAAATGCACAAGCGCGGCCACCTGCGATATTTTGAGAAATTAACGCCACCAAATAGAACGATATCTACAAGAATTTTTTTTATTGACCTAGGAAAGATACTTTTTTTCAATTTAAAGTAGGGTAAAAAATTCAGCGCGGTAGAAGTTGTGAATAGGCGCGGAGTGATACAAATGCTTCGTGATGTCACAATTGTAGTTCCTGTGTTTGGAAATCTAAACTTAATGTAACAAAAGCATGTCTTGAAGCTATATTGATAACTATTATTTTTGTTACTGCCAAGGAAGGTGAATTTTATATACCTATATTAAAATATTCCTATGAAGTATCCAGTCAGGATAGATTTGGTTGTAATTGTATAAATGTAACCATTTAGGTAATGTATAAAATTAAAACCAAATCTAACCTGACTGGACACTTTTTAGGTATATTTTAATATAGGTAGGGGAAGCCGGGGTAATAAGAGACAGGGGTAATAAGAGACAGGGCTAAAAAAACCTTTAAATATAATTTTTAAATTGTTAAAAAATACACATAGGCATTTTTGACACTTTACCTTCCTTACCACACTCTTATTTACCCAATATTATACCTAAAAACATTTTTTCCTAACCTTTGAAAAATACCTTACATCCAAACATGCAGGGCAAAATCGGCCCTTTTTCTGGAAGAAATTTTATTGTAAAATTTTAGCTTGAATTTTAGAGATCCGTGTTATGTTATTGTGTGACCAAGATTATAAGGATTAACAAGCATTTTTTTAAATTTCTGGAAAACATAATTTAGGGTGAATTTTGAATGTGTCTCTTATTACCCCTTTTAGGAAATTTGAAGGGGTAATAAGAGACACATGTCTCTTATTACCCCAAATGTATAATGGGGTTCTGATGAAGAAAGCATTTCTTTGGACCAGTTATTGGAATCATCATCTAATGAAAGTCTGCCTGAAGAAATCAACCCAACCATTCCGAGCCTCGTCTAGAAATGTACTATGCTGTATACTATGATCTTGACTGGTATGTAGGAAGAGTGATTGACTTCCCAGATGAAGGTCTTTCCAAAGCGAAATTTCTCAAGAAAGTGTTAAACAACTTTGATTGGCCAGTACATGATGATGTTCAAACTGTACCAAACAAGTTTGTGTTCTACGGTCCAATAAAATTAGATGGTAATGGGCTGTTCACCATCTCGAGAGGCCAACTAAGTAAAATTAGATTGGTCTACAATAGAATAAAGAAGGAATTTAAAAACTGATGTACTAGCCTAGTTTCCAAGCACATTTAGCCTACAACATTATGTTCTTTCCTTCTCTGACAGTAATGTGTTTTGTTTTATGTATCAATGTTGCTATGATACTGTTTTAAAAAAATTCATTAAATATATTTTTAATATTAATTTAGCCAATTTTAAGTCTTGAAGTGTTTTTTTTTGTGTTATTTCATCTAATACTATCAGTTATCATTCATAAAGTGTTCATTCTATTAATCCGAATTAAATTAGGAAAAGGGTATTTTGTCTCGATGATCTATTTTGTCACTTTTTATACCCAGTTTTAAAATATACTCTCAACAAGTTTTATAAATTTTATTTTTTATTTTGCTGTTTTAGGACAACCTATACTATGTGTAGATTACAAAAACTCTAATACCCATAGTTTAAATGTTTTTTTTTTTATTTAATACTAAGCAAAGTAAATTTTACAGTCCGACTTTTGCATTTTGTTTTTTGAACCTTAATATTTTGAAAACCAATGTACATTTTTTTTACTGACAAAAATTTAAATGCTCAGAATTGTCTGGATTTGTCTCTCATTACCCCCTCTTATTTTACATTAGTTCAATATGGGAAGCAATAGCCTTGTCTCTTGTAATAAGAGACACAGGGTTAAGCAAAAAATTCTATATTTTTTTTCTGATGAACATTTTGGTAAATATTTTTAAAACCTATACCAAAATTTTTGTTTTTTTTAGTACAACAACATATAATAATTCGAATTTAATCAATTACTTAATACCTTAGAAATATTTTTTTTTTGTCTCTTATTACCCCTTTTGTCTCTTAATACCCCGGCTTCCCCTATATAGTAATATATAAATTTAAAACCAAATCTGTCCTAACTGGAGACTTTATATGTATATTTAAATGTGTTTAAAAATTAAGCCATAACGTTGTTTCTCAAATATCTACACATGTAAGGTAGCGTGACGTACCGCAGCCAATGCACACAACCTTATGCTCAGCACTATAACGTCATGAAACATTTGTATCACACTGCGCCCATTCACAATTTATACCTCCGCACTGAATTTTTCACCCTACTTTGAATTTTAAAAAAGTAACTTTAATAGGCCAATAAAAAAAAGTTGAAATGCAGTAGCTTGGCATCATACGATATTTTGGGAAATTGTTTAAAACCACCAAATTAGACGATATCCACAAGAATTTTTTTTTTTAAATTGAAGTAGGAAAGTTACTTTTTTTCAATTTAAAGTAGGGTAATGAATTCAGCGCTGATGTAGAAGTTGTGAATAGGCGCGGAGTGATACTTACGCATCAGTGCTGCGCATAAGGTTGTATGCATTGTCCGCGGTAGGTCACGCAACCTTACGTGTGTAGATATTTGAGAAACAACTTCTCCAGTTAGGATAGATTTGGTTTTAAATTTATACAATACTGTATACCTAGATTAAAATATACCGAAAAAGTGTCAAGTCAGGTTAGATTTGGTTTTAATTTTATACATTGAAATTCAGTTGTAAAATCACGAAGCATTTGTATAATTCTGCGCCTATTCACAACTTCGCTTAATTTTTATACATATATATTAAAATTATAAAGTCTCCAGTTATGATAGATTTGGTTTTAAATTATACAATACTGTATACCTATATTAAAATATACCTAAAAAGTGTCGTCAGGTTAGATTTGGTTTTAATTTTATACATTGAAGTACAGTTGTAACATCACGAAGCATTTGTATCACTCCGCGCCTATTCACAACTTCTACATCCGCGCTGAATTTTTTACACTACTTTAAATTGAAAAAAAGTAACTTTCCGAGGTCAATTACAAAAAAATTCTTGTGGATATTGTCCTATTTGGTGGTGTTAAACCATTTCCCAAAATATCGTATGGCGCAGAGTTTCTGCATTTTTACCAAAAAAAATTCTTGTGGATATTGCACTATTTGGCGGTTTTGAACAATTTCCCAAAATATCGTAGGTGACCGCGCTTATGCATTTTAACCATTATAAAAATTAAAGAAGTTATTGTCTAAAATAATTTCTTATAGGTTAATTTTTATGGATTAGCCCATAGTTTCCAATATTTTGGTGGTACAGTGGTTATAAAAACTGTTTACAGCAAAAAAAATTATTTTCCAGAGTGCAGTCGTCGCGGAGTTGCATTGCCATGCACGTCCAATGCATGAGCAAGGGCTACAGTCATACACAGCCCACAGAAACAGTCCAAAATTTAAAGCACAAGTTAAAATGGTGAGATATTTATTTTATTCAATCTTGTTTTTTACTACTTAGGATTTTGTAGGGAATTTAATTTATACTATACAAACAGACAATTAGTTTATTATTCTTAATTTTTCTTCTGAATGTTTTATGTATATAGAATATATCACTCTACAGTGATTCGACAATGGTCAAGTGACTGAAAGGCGCTTCATCACATAAGGTAAAGTAATTGCACTTAGTGGTAGAATAATAGTTTACAATTAGCAGTAGTGACTTTATATATATACAGCTCCTGAACAAAATATTTCGGAAACATCTCTAAAATTATTATATAATGAAAACCCCTCTACTCCTCAATTCTATATATTACCAAAGATCCACAAAAACATAATCCTTCCACCTGGTAGACCAATAATTCAGTAACCACCTGGCTGCAATTCAGTAACGGAAAGAATTTCAGCTTTCCTCAACTCACACCTTCAACCCTTAGTAAAGAACCTTCCATCACATACCCAGGACACCAATCATTTCATAGATCGACTCTCACAAATATCTGTACCTCAACCCCCGGTAACTATTTTGGTCACCATAGATGTCACCTCTCTCTATACCAACATCCCTCATGCATACGGCCTATCTGCAATAGAGAATTTTCTAAACAAACGCCCAGGCAAGCCTTCTCCCACTACACCTTTTCTTGTAAACCTGACCAGGTTCATCCTCGAGAAGAACAACTTTCAGTTTGAGGGAAGGAACTATTTTCAAATAAAGGGAACAGCAATGGGCACCAGAATGGCACCATCGTACGCAAATCTGTACATGGGATTGTTGGAAGAAAGTTTTCTAAAGACACAAACACACCAGCCATTATGTTGGTATAGATATATAGATGACATCTTCCTAATTTGGACACAGGGTGCTTCAACACTTGAGGCATTTTTAGACAGCCTGACACAATTCTCCACACTTCAATTTACCTGGGAGAAATCTACATCAGCCATCACCTTTTTGGATGTAGAGGTAACACTCCAGAATGGAAATATCAACACAGGAATTCACATCAAACCGACAAACCACCTACAACATCTCCATTTCGACAGCAACCACCCACTAAACATAAAATGATCCATTCCATACAGTCAAGCAATCAGGGGTAAGAGAATCTGTTTGAATGATAGGGAATTGGAAGATTTTAATAGAAAGATATCAACAGCCTTCCAGAGAAGAGGATACCCCAAAAAGCTCATTGAAAACCAAATTCATTCAGCACAATCCTCGGTTCACCATAAACCACAAACAGAACAAAATAAACTGTCTTTAATAACAGACTACCATCCGGGTCTACATAAACGCAACAAGATATTGAGAGATGGCTTCAAAATTCTTCAAGCTTCCGTCCACACCAAAAATCTTTTCACCGATCCACCGCAAATTTGGTACAAGCAACCTCCCAACTTGAAAAACATCCTAGTACATCCTAAACTACCAGACCCTGATGCAGAGAAACCACACAAACTTCCTCATGGCTCCTTCCCATGCAATAGACCTAGATGCAAGACGTGTCCAATACACCCCTCAGCAAATAGTTTCAACAGCCAAACAACAAAAAAGGTCTTCAAAATACAGGGTCATCATAATTGTACATCGAAAAATGTCATATACCAGCTACAATGTAAACTTTGCTCAGCACAGTACATATGCCTGACCACGGATGGTCTGAATATCAGAATGAATGGCCACAGACATGATGTTAAAATTATGAATATGGATAGACCAACAGCTCAACATGCTGCGAGTCACAACATCACAACTTTTGATGACTGCTATACCACAAAAATAATTAAATCACTCCCCCCTGATTGCAATCCCTCAGAACTGAGAAGGTGGGAACTATCATACCAGTGGTATACCAAGTCCAGAGAATCCCCTAACCTCAACATCAGATAAATCCATTCATTTTTTTTTCCTCCTAATAGCCTTATCTCTTTTCCCCTGACAGACTTATATAAACTATAATCACTCATATGCTCATGGAAACAATATATATATATATATATATATATATATATATATCTTTAATCTGTGACATCTGATTTCTACTCTACACAATCTGTGATTACAACTTATATTTATTTTATTTCATTCTCTCATATTTCTTTTTGTGTTTTCTCTTCGATTGACAAAGACCACTGTGTGGTTGAAATATATCATCGTTTAAGTGCTTTTATGTGTTTCTATTTCAAGACTACAGTGTGGACTCTTACCAAGGTAAGTCTGTCAGTCTCCTAGTCCAAAAAATCTATATATATATATATATATATATATATATATATATATATATATATATATATATGTGTGTGTGTGTGTATATATATATATATAGAGAGAGAGAGAGATGTTTTTGTTGTTGAATATGTATTTATTGACCCATTGAATATTAAATTATTCACCACTAAATTGTGTTCTGTTAAAAAATAATTACTTAGGCATGAGAAACCTATTGTAAGGGTTTATTTAAAGTATGGAGATTATAAAATTTTAACAAGTGTCAAGCAGACTAAACATTTAACAACAAAAACAACATAGTTTATTGAAGCGAGAACAAAAAATCAGTGTCGAGGAACCAAAGTCTGTATGCCTGCAAAAAACACATTTTTTCGGGATGTGATAATTTTGTCGATGGGAGGCAGTGGGTTGAAGCACTATATATTTTACCAAGAATATTTGCAAAATATTATGCTCGAAGCTTTTCATCAATTTAATATATTGATATTATTAGGAGATTCGGCCACACAGGAATTGGGATGAATTCACAGAAAATATGTCAAAGAACAAAAACATATATAGTGTCAATTTGTACTTTTATCTTGGTGGATGAATACCACTCTTTCTTGGGGAAGGGGTTGAAATTTTTAAACTCAAAACCCAGAAAGTAATAGAAAAGTCATTTTAAGTAAGAATTGTGTTCTTGTGTTAAAAATTTAATAAAAGCTTTTGATTCAATTCGAGATTAATTTTTAAAAGTTTAGAAAAAAATTGTCCATTTTTTAAAATAACTCAAATAATGTACGGAGATGTATAACAAAATGTAATACAGTACAGTCTCACTAATCCGGACTTGATGGGACCTGACCCTGTCCGGATCAACGAAACTCTGGAATAGACGGAAAAAGCCAAACAAATGCATACAATATGTGTTTTAGGCAGGGAAACATATTGAAATTGTAGTTTTAGTGAAATTGAGGTCTAAATATAGCTTACAGTACGGTGTTTCATAGCTTATTTAGCAAAAAATCCTGTAATTGTAACAGAAAAGGTATGACATGAATAAATATCAAAGCATCTTTCTCGTTGAATAAATGTATTCACATAAAGTTATCTACACTATACTGTATAAACGAACAAAAAACTCAAACTAAACTGAAACTGAAACAAAAATAAACTTTAAAATACTTAGTGACAAAAGTCCGTAATGTTCTTTTGTTTTAACGATGAATGACGTTTCACAGTACGATCTCTTAGGCGTTTCAAGGTCAGTACTACTCCGTAGTTGACGTATCACTTTGTTTCTCAAAGTAGGTCATCAACCCCTCCAGCATTGCAGCAAAAGTGGAAATTCTAGATCGCCAGAGTATTACTGCAGGGCAGCAAAGTCATGCGTTCTTTCTTAACTTTATAGCCTTTTGCTACTGAATCTAATTTGGAAGCTAAAGTTTTTTTTAGGAACATTTTATTATTTAATCCGGTTTTGTCAGCGTTGAACACCTGACAAGGTTGTAAGTTTTCATCTCTGAGAAACTTGCCAAATTTGTCTTTAAATTTTTCACTGGTATCACTTGTCACCTGACAAAATTTCACCACTTATTCCAAGTTGACGGATGCCGTGACGTTCCTTCCACCGAGACAGCCAACCCACACTGGCAGTAAAGTTAGGGTTGCCTTTTAACTTTTCATTCAGTTTCAGCGCGATCGTTTGCAAATTTACACCCAATAATGGAACACCCTGTTCCAACCAAACATACAAAGCATCATCTAGGGTTTAATTTTTTGGTGTTTTTAAAGTGCTTCTGCCGCCTAAACTCTTTACTAACCATTTTTGCACAAAAATCTTCAATTTCCTGTCGCTTTTTTTCCAATCGGAAACAGTTTGTTTTCCCACTCCTAACTCTTTTGCAATTTTAGTAAGCGATTCACCTCCATCAATACGAAACAAAGCTTGGAGTTTTGTTGCACTGTCACTGTCACTGACTTACGTTTAGTTGCCATTTTCACTGAACACTGAACGAGACGTAAATAAAAAACAGATCAATATCGCACTAGAATTATATGACAACAGAGCAGATATCTTGCGAGAAGCAGTAAAGGTGGCATCCGTCCGACAACACAACTGACCTGACACCAGACGGATAGACTGTCTATCCGTTTAATCAGCGGTCTTTTATCTTTCATTTATCACAAGATGTCTCTATATCACTTGCGTTGTAGGGTTGGGAGGTCTAATGTGAATATATTTTTTCAAAGAAGTTTTTCCTACTATAATAGGCAAAAGAAACAAATAATATGGTAAATTCATATTTTAATGAATAAATTATATTTGTCTATTAGAGTAGGAAAACCCCTTTGAAAAATAACAAATATAGATGTATAAAAATAAATATTTTTGTGGACGGCAGACTGATTGTGCACTGTACTTACTTCTTACTTCTTAGTACGGGCGTCCAGCTTCAATCATAGCCGATGGCCCGGTGTCCAATGTACGCGGCACAAGCAAGCTGCCAGTGTTTTTTACTTTTAAGGATGTCCTCAAAATCATTGACTTCTGCTCTTAGTAGGTCACGTGAAAGAATTGGATAGCTGCAACGCAGAAGAATGTGCTCCAGATCCTCTTCATCGTCTTCGCATAATGCACAGTGCGACGAATCAGTAAGGTTGAAGAGGAATAGGCACTTCTGCGTAACTATGTGACCAATTCTAGCTCTTGCTGCAAAAGATGCTAGTTGTCTTTGTACCCCTTTATATAAGTTCCCGTCAGTTGGTAGGGGTTGAATCCTGTGTAGGTGTCTCCCAATGGTTGACTGATTCCATTTGTCCGACCAGGCTTTATAGAAATATTTGTTGCTTTGGTTCCTCCAGTGAAGCAATGAAACCCTCTTCTCATCTGTAGGCTGCATTTTTGAGGCTGCTTTCGCTATTTGGTCCACAACCTCATTTCCGTATACGTCACAATGAGATGGTACCCACTGCAAAGTAATCTCACATCTATGGCTCTGTAGTTCACGAAGCAGGCGTCTAATTTCCATGATACAAAAAGCATATGCCGTAGGTTCGGAGTTCAAGATAGCCTGCAGAGCACTTTAGGAGTCCGTTAAGACACACACCTGCGATACTTTCAACAACTTGTAAGCTCTGCATTTATAGCTAGTAATTCTGCGTCCATACTGGACAATGAGTTTGCTGGCACATAGTACCTATCACCAGTTGTTTCATTAAAGTAACCGGCACCCGCAACTTTTCCTTCAATGTCCACTGAGCCGTCAGTGAATATTTTGATATGGCGATCATAAAGCTCATTTATCATGGACAATGTTTCACTTTTCAAGATAGCTGGGTGGTTGTTTTTCGTTAACCGGTTTGGTAGTTCCATAACAATTTCCACTCCATTCCATATGCCTGGTCTGTCATCATATGTCACTGGAATGGTTTCAGGAACGCCACACATTAACATGGAGGCCATGGACTTAATTTGACACATGAATGAGTTTCTGATGTTACTGCTTGCATTTATCACGATGTGTAGAGGATGGTTAGGCATTGATGACTGTATTCTTAAGTATTTGGTCTACATTTAACTTCTGATATATATATTTCAATAGGCTCAACACCCAGTTCCACTTCCATAGCAGAGGTAGGAGTGGTGCTCAGGCATCCAAGACATGTACGGAGAGCCGCTGCTTGAATGCAGCCTATTTTGTCAATGTGTGTTTTGGCTGCAGCTCCCCAAACCTCACAGCAATAGGTAGCTTTGGAGCGTACAAAGGCTAAGTAAAATGATCTTAGTGTTGTTGTGTCTGCACCCCAGTTGCGACTGGCCACTACTTTGAGCGCATTCAGACGCGATGTGCACTTCTCCAAAACATAATCCACTTGCCTTGCCCAACTTAATTTTGAATCCAACACTGTGCACTGTAAAATACTATAACTAAACAAAACTTTTGGGCTTTCCGGATTATGCAAAAAGTTAATTTTTCTGCACATTTTTAATGCTAGTCTGTAATAGCATATC
Source organism: Prosapia bicincta (assembly GCA_036971475.1). NCBI lineage: Eukaryota > Metazoa > Arthropoda > Insecta > Hemiptera > Cercopidae > Prosapia > Prosapia bicincta. The sequence continues at coordinate 191,452,318 of JBAIZL010000004.1, read as the reverse complement.
TAGTGTGAACTGGCCGCGCGGTAGCTACAGTATACTGCAGTACGTCAAGTCAGTTTATTTTAATACTAAATTTAAAATCTAAATATATAACTTTTGGTTTTAATTTTATACAACATCACTATATACCTTCATTAAAATATACGTATGAAGTATCCAGTCAGGATAGATTTGGTTATAATTTTATTCTACTTTACTATCTACCTATATTGAAATACACCTATAAAGTATTCAGTCAGGATAGATTTGGTTATAGTTTTATACAACATTACTATATACTTACATTAAAATATACCTATGAAGTATCAAGTCAGGATAGATTTGGTTTTAATTTTATACAACATGACTATATACCTTCATTAAAATATACCTATGAAGTATCCTGTCAGGATAGATTTGGTTATAATTTTATACAAAATTACTATCCACCTATATTAAAATATATCTATGAAGTATCCAGTCAGGATAGATTTAGTTGTAATTTTCTGCATCGTCAGTAAGTCTAAATATTTACCACAATTACAACCAAATCTATCCTGACTGATTATTTCGTAGATATACTTTAATACAGGTAGATAGTAATGTTGAATAAAATTATTAGCAAATCTATCCTGACTGGATACTTCGTAGGTATATTTTAATATAGTTAGATAGCAATATTGAATAAAATTATAACCAAATCTATTCTGACTAGATACTTTGTAGGTATATTTTAATATAGGTGTATAGTAATGTTGTATAAAATTACAAATCTAGTCGTAGTGCAGTGTGCTGTAGCTACTGCGCGCCCGGTTCACATTATAGGCCTACATGCCTTTACAACCTAACATTTAAAACGTGAAAAAAGTAACTTTCTGTATTTTCCATGGATAAAAAGTTGATATTCGTGTTCTACACATTAAAACAAGTAATTAAAAGAAAAACATTTAAAAACCAACGTCATTATGACTATATTTTTACAGTTTAAACATTTCAATAAAATTGAAAGATTTGACTATATTTTGATCACTCAAAGATTTTATTCTCCAATGCCTCTATAATTGCATTTATGATCTGAATATAACTCCATTATGTCATTAACCTGAATTTGTTCTTGTATTAGTTTGTCTTAGATTTTATGGTTATATGTGTTCAAAATTTCATATGTATTTACTCTTAGTAAGTAAATAATTTTTGTGAATAAAGCCTGTTTTTTTATTCAGTTTCAGAATCTTGAATGTTTCTGAAACAAGCTGACAAAGATGTAGAGACTTTAAAGAGACTGTCAACACTCTTGAAGCTTTGTCTAGTGTTGGAACACTTCCTGTGAATTGCAGTATCAGCTGTTTGTTGTAAGTAGATTGAGTGTGTTATTGTTAATATAAGATTAGTTGTCACTAAACGTATTTTTAGGTTAGTGATGATGAAGCTCAAAGCTTAGACATATATCATTAATACGAAGTATTATTATGTTTGTATATTAAAATGAAAATATAGTATATTTTACCGCTATTAATCAGAAATTAACTACTTATGGAAATCTAGTTTTTTATTGAATAAGTTTCCCAAATGTCTTGCAACAATGATTTAGTCCTACTTTATATGTTAACAATGTCCTTAAACAAAATGTAATCCATGACTGTAAAACTTAGTCAAATTGTCCTTATTGTGTTTTGTTTCATTGTAGTATTACTGGTTAGGTTAAAAATTGATAATGTTCAAATTAGGAACTAAACATTTTAAATTTTCTTATTCGAATAAATACTGTTATATCAACCTGTTATCATGACTTACACCTTTTTTTGCCTTTTCCCATTCTACAATGGCCTCAAAATCTGCTTGTTTAATTTTTCAAACCCTGTAAAATTAATTTAGTGAAATTTAAAATCACAAAAACAATATGTAACAATAATTACCAATCTATATTATGGTAACACATTAATCTTCTAAAGGTTAAAGTAATGTATTGTATGTATGCCATCAAAATCTAAATTAATGTATTACAATAATAATATTCTGTATTTACTGTTTATTATTTTTCTTGAATTTTGTAGTCCATTACGTTTGGTTAATCTTATTAATCACTTAAACAATAGTTTACGACTATCCGAACTTTAAATTTTGTAAATTTGTTAAAACTTACTGAGACAGAACGTTTCCGATCGCCATGTGGCGACCCACATACGTACCACATAGCGATTGAAAACGTTCTGTCTCAAGTTTTAACAAATTTACAAAATTTAAAGTTCGGATAGTCATAAACTATTGTTTAAGTGATTAATAATTATTATTTTTGTCGGATGTTTTTAAAATCTCTGAATTCTATTGTCATTTTGCTACAGCACTCCTTTTATGTATTTTAATCTTGTATATATTTTTCTTGCTTGATTTTCTCATAAAAGAATAATTTTTAAGAAAGAATAATTTATCTCACGAAAACTATAAATGTCAAAGTGTGTATTTGAAAATATTTATACTACAAAATGTGTATTTTTCTATTTATAATAAATGTACGGTCTATCTGATTTCAATTCAAATTACTTCAGTGCTTGGTTAGCAAAGTTGTTATTCAGTATTTTTAATGTTCAATTTGAAAGAATAGTTTTACCATATTTTTAACTTGGCAAAAAATTATTACATACTCTTCTCCTAGCAGGCATCAATAATTCTGTTGTATTGGAGAGTGTCTTATTTATTTAAACTCATTCAAAATATTTTTTTCACTTAGAAATACTTTTCATAATTTTACTGATAATCATCCTTAGTATAATTAGGTCATATTTTTCAAATAAAGGGGTCAAGTCCCATGTACAATTATTAAGAATGTAGGTATTTATTTCCCGTTTCCACTAGTTCAGTTTTAGCAAAAATATTATACTGGGCTAAATTTTTTCCAGTAAACTCAGTAAGTCGTCACGGATACATTTGGGGCTAACGCCCAAAAATTAAAAATTTTAGAAAATAGAAATCCCCCCCTCCTCATCACACATTATATGTTACTAATTTAATGTGTTGGATTCATATAAAACCTCTCAAAATGTCTCGAAATGCAGGCGCGTATCCAGGGGGGGGGGGTAGAGATGGGGCGATCGCCCCCCAACCCTCAAGAACTTTGGGTTAAAAATCGACAACATATTATTAAATTAGGACTTTCTATTAAATTAGACTTTTACTTAAGTTAATTCGTCTTTTATTGTAAATAAAAAATAAAATTTTAATTTTTAATTTGAAAATGTGACCCGTTCCCTCGGCATATGCTTCACGAGTGTTGTCTAAACGTTTTAACAACAGATAGCGCTAGTGAAGCTTAGTCTCGAACATATGATTTTCAATACGTAATTTTGCAAGCATAATATTCACAGTTGACTTCGGAATTGTTCGTGTTGGAAGAATAACTACTTATATTAATTAATAAACCATTTTTATAATTATAGCTTATTATGAAATTAATAATATTCTCTAGCCATAAGTGTTATCGAAACTGGAATAATTATTTATTAAAAAGTCTAATTTGCTACGAATCTTTATCACGTTACCGATTTCTAACGCAAGCGTAGAAAGAACTTTTTCTGTTCTATGTTTTTACATACACGCACGCGCGCGTGCTCACACACCTACACACACACATATTATATATATATATATATATATATATATATATATATATATATAATGCATCGATCGCCCCCCCCCAAAGCAAGTCGCTGGATACGCGCCTGAAATGTAACTAAATTTTTTAAAATTAACTTTAACAAAGCATTATTAGCACTACGGCACCACGTTTCACCCGACACACTAACCTGATAAAATTATAAAACTTGCACACACATCTTAGTTGGTGATTATAAGTAGCAAAATTACTCAAAAGGACGAAACAAACACTTGCAGACCCTGTTCCATGCACAAAACAGAAAATATTGCATTGAGTATTTACACACCTTTTATTTCTATTGCAAACAATTATAGAGCTTGCACTGCGCAGAACGTGTTGAATTGAATTATTAAGAGTTAATTTGTTTTTTAAAATTTGTAATTTTTTTAAAGTCACCTGTAAGTTTAATTGCATTTCGAGGCATTTTGTAAGCTACTACATAATAAAAATAAAGCTAAAACGTTGAATTTGTGACATTTTAGGTGTGCAGTGAAGGGGGGCAAAGGAACTGCTATTTTCCAAAATTTTTAAGTTTAGGGTGTGAGCGATAGTTTTCATAATTTTTTTTCGTATCCCTGAAGACTTTGTATCGCCTGGTATAATTTTTTTTGCTAAAATTGAACATGTGGGAATAGGAAATACATACCACAATACATATATCACATAGACATCATAGTCTCATTAGTTAAATATGAAAAGTATAAGTAAAAAGTTACGTATTATACAAAAGCAACCTTCGTTTGTAAACAACCTTCTTCTCGTAATAATATATCCTAAGTTATTAGACCTAATATAAAAATATCATACCATCATCTTCATGGCTTCTTTATTTACATGCAATAGCTGTAAGATGTCTCCAATACACTGCCCAACAAATAGTTGTTATAATCACAATAGTTAACAACTGAAATAAGTTTCTACATTCCAAGGTGCCATACTTGTACATCAGCATACCAACTGCAATATAAATTTTGCCCAATACAGTATTATTGGTGCATTATAAGTTCTGCTCTGGCTTGGCTGCTACTAGCCAGGCTGCATATTACGACTCTCGCCTCCTCCCCGGTCTTTAGACTGTGCTGATTCTACACCCAACGTTAGCAAAACGTGTACAGCTGTTTTGAAATTCCACTTCATTAAGCATAGCTCTGTATGATGTATATAATTTTTTTACATAATGAATAGAATAATTCTTAAATTACTAATTTTAATTAATCTTAAATTACTAATCGTAATTTGTACAAAAAACCTCCATACCATACAATATTTTACAAAAAGTACTACAAAAACAGGAAAGATGTGGTCTTTCTCGCGTGCTATTTGTCAAAAATGATGGTTTTAAAAGAGTTGACACATTTTTTTGCAATTCAGTAGATAACTTTAATTACTATTGCTCATTTAGCACTACCATTGATTTTACTCACTACAGGAGTCTAATCACACACGACAGTAACAACAGTTACACTATATACAGGGTGACACAGAAAAACGGGAATTTTTAAAAAAATTCTAAAAATATAAGAGTGATGGAAGAAAATGGTTTTATTTATATTACATGAAATATCAAAACTTGCCATTTATGAAGCACTGATGGAATTTATGATTTTTTAAAAACAACATCCTTTAGGTGGCGTCCTCCTCTACGAATGCATTCTTGAAATCTGCAGTGGAGATTCCTCATTGACCGCTGCAACATCTCAACTGGAATACTGTGAATTTTATCCCGAATTCTCTGTTTTAACTCATTTACAGTTCTTGGTCGAGTTGTGAACACTTTAGTTTTGAGATAGCCTCACAAAAAGAAATCGCCAAGGTCAAATCTGGCGATCTAGGGGGCCAGAAAACGTTACCGAATCTTGAGATGACACGGTTACGAAACAATACTCGCACAGCCTCCATTGATCGCCGTGCAGTATGTGATGTCGCACCATCCTGTTGAAACCAGGATTCTTGAACGTCTGGAAAATTGTTCAATTCAGGTGTAACGAAACGTTATAACACTTCCACGTAACGATCAGCATTGACAGTCACTGCAATCCCCCGTAAAAAAATAAGGTCCGATGATCCCATGTAATGAAACAGCACACCATACTGTAACCTTATTAGCGTGTAAAGGGCGCTCATGAAGTTCATTAGGATTTGTATCTGCCCAGTATCTGTAGTTCTGCTTGTTAACATTACCTGTGAGATGAAAGTGGGCCTCATCTGACATCCACAACTTGCTTAGAAATTCATCGTCATTGTTTATGTGTGTTAACATTTGTTGGCAGAATTGCAATCGCGACTGATAATCATTTTCCTTCAACTCTTGCACTATCTGCAGCTTGTAGGGGTGAAATTTTAATTCTAAATGAAGAATTCTGCGAACACTCTCACAGGACATTTCAACCGCAGCTGCTTGCTTACGAATCGAACGGCGTGGACTCTTCAATACAGATCGGCGTACAACATCAATGTTCTGTGCAGTACGAGCACTTCTTGGCCGTCCCGTTGGTTTCTTCTTTAAAGCTGATCCACTCTCTTCAAAATTATTAATCCAACTTCTAATGGCATGTTTTGACGGAACGGAATCATGCCGTGCTAAGTTGTAAAAACGTCGGAACTCAATCTGGGCAGCTTTCAAACTATCACCGGTTTTATAAAACATTTTTATAGCTAACGCACGCTGTTGCCCGTTCCACTTCAAGTGATCAATATACCACAAAAATAATTGAAGAACTCTAGACCCCTTGAGTGGCAACTCCTCAGAATTAAGAAGATAGAAACCATACCTATTATACGGAACCCCCTAACTTCAACATCAAATATCTCTTCCATTAACCTTCCATCTGAAAGACTTATGCATCTTCTTAATATCTACCGGGGGCTCGTAGCAGCAATTGCTGCTTCCTATTTATTAAAATAAAATGAAATATTCACTGTTGAATACTTTTTAATAGTTCAAGCATTATATTAATAATGCCATTCAAAATCAAATAAATGCTAGAATCACGATATTTCTTGGTAAACAATGTTCTTTGTGTAACTATTTTCATCATTGTTTATTTTGTCTTGTGTGCTTCGGTTTTATATTTGAATCTTAATGTCTCGAGGCGATCTTGCTCTACTAAAAGCTACTTAATCTTCTTAATATCTATACGAGGTGAGGCTAGAAAAAAACCGAACTAGCACAGGTGAAACAATAAAACGAATGCAATAAGGCTGAAAGTCGCCTGGCCTGTCATGTGACTCTTGCTCCGCCTACTGCTCGAGTTTCATCTGCCTCCTGCACTCAGTCTGCCCGTGGCGTCTGTTCTAAGTAGTTGACGTTTTGTCTGTGCGTCGGAAAAATGTTGAGTGTACAGAAAGAACAGCGTGTTAACATCAAATTTCTTTTCAAACTTGGAAAATCTGCAAGTGAAACGTTTGTAATGTTGCAACAAGTGTACAACGATGATTGTTTATCGCGAACACAAGTGTTTGAGTGGTTTAAACGATTTAAAGATGGCCGCGAAGACACAAGTGATGACGCTTGCACTGGCAGACCGTTGTCAGCAAAAACTGATGCAAACATTGAAAAAATCGGTAAACTTGTTCGAGAAGATCGCCGTTTAACAATCAGAGCAATGTCCGAGTTGACAAGAATTGACAAGGAAAGTGTTGGGCAGATTCTTCATGAAAGTTTCAACATGAACAAAGTGTGTGCAAAAATGGTTCCAAAGTGTCTCACAATTGAACAGAAGGAACGCCGAAGAATGATTTGTTCTGACATCCTACAAAACATTGAAAGTTATCCCACCTTTTTACAAAATGTTATTACTTGTCATGAATCGTGGTTTTTTACTTACGGTCCCGAAACCAAATGCCAATCTATGCATTGGAAATCTCCTGATTCTCCACGACAAAAAAAGCACGAATGTCAAAATCGAAATTCAAGGCAATGATGATTGTTTTTTTTTTTATGTCAAAGGGATTGTACACATTGATTGGGTACCAGAGGGACAAACAGTGAATCAGCATTACTACATTAGCGTCCTGACTACCCTACGTGAGCGAGTATGGAGAAAACGGAACGATTTGTGGAAAAAAAAGACATGGATCCTGCACCAAGACAGTGCCCCAGCTCACAATGCGTTGTCAGTGAAGACTTTTTTAGCCAATCACAACATTCCCATCTTAGACCATCCACCCTACTCACCTGATTTGGCCCCCTGTGATTTTTTCTTTTCCCTAAAGTCAAGTCAGCTTTGAAAGGAACTAGATTTGAGAGTGTTGAAGCAGTAAAAGAAAAAGCGACGGAAGTAATGTATGGACTTACCGAAAATGATCTGCAGCATTGCTATGAACAGTGGAAAATTCGTATGGAGCTGTGTATAGACCGAGGAGGAGAGTACATTGAAGGAGATAACATCAAATTGTAAATAATGGAAAATAAAATTTTTTTATAGCACCAGTTCGATTTTTTTCTAGCCACACCTCGTAATGTGTTTTTATAAATTGAACAGTATATCTGTGATCAGCACATCTATACAAAGCTAAACCAAATGTGATGACATTTGGATATCTGTATACTTATGGCAAAATCAGATTATCTGTGCAATGCATCTGAATTATACAGATACATTAGTATATTATGTGTCAATCTGTATTTCATCAAAACAGAGTAGATTAATATTATATAACCAACTAATAAAGCACACATTGTAGGTCTAATCGTGTGCATAAAACATATATGTTTACTAAATATTTTAATACCTGTTTCTAGAGAATTATTACACCAACATAATATCTATAAACTGTCAACAAGGTCAGACACTATCACCTACAAGATCAGCACCATGCAGTCTGAGTCTTTGTCTTATAAATCAGGTAAATTTTTGCATTACTAGTTTCTAAAATTTTATGTAACACCAAACTTTTCGCAAAAATCATAGCTGTCTTAATGTATGGTGCTAATAAGGTGTAGAATATTATAAACATAGCAAATACATTTTACCTCTACTATTTCTAGCACTGGCGCAATGTGTTGTTTTGAAGATTACCTCTATTAATCAGATCACTTATAAATATGCTAAAGGAACATATTCTAACACAAGGGTTCTCAATCTTTTAGGCTCTGAGCCCCCCTTCACACTTTGGTGTAAGGTCATGCCTCCCTTTACGGATTAAGTCAATTTAGACTTATATATATATATGATAAATTTACTTACATTATGTTTGAGTAAAATGACTTTGAACTTAGGCTAGACATACTCTAGTAAAAGTAAGGAATATAAAATCATATTTGCTCAAATACAAATTTTATTTACACAAATCATCGAAAAAATCACAACAAAATATCAATAATGCTACCACGAAAATGTTCGCTACTTTTGTAGTGCTAGTGTGAGGGCTGGCACTGTTTCTCGTTAACTATTTTTTGTATGTTTGGATGAAATTTTGACAAAGAACACCGCAGGTCACTTTCCATATCTAGTCTGGCTCGATATTTAGATTTTATATTAGCCAGGGCTGAAAATCCTGTCTCGCATAGATAAGTTGATGAAAATTGTTCAAGCAACTTGACTGCCTCCATTGCTACTTCTGGGTAAACAGGAAGATATAGTAGCCAGAAATCTTTGAGATCCATGTTTGGGAAATCCACTTTAGCTTTGGAATCACATAGCAAGTCAATTGTTTGTTCTTGAATGTGATCAGGAATTACATCAATGTTGATTTCAAAGGGGTCTCTTGTTAACTTGAATTCCCAGTTTTCCGAGCTTATATCTGGGAAATTGGCTCCGATTTTGTTACTCAGAGACAACAAATACTCAGATATTAGGTCCTTCATTTCATTTACTAGGTCTTTTGGAAGACTTTGGGTATCATCGAGTAGGTTGTTTAATTTTGGAAAGGAAGAAAAGTTCGGCTGCAAAATGTGCAGGCGGCGTTGTCAAAGAGCCATCTTCTCAGCAAAACTCTTAATTGAATCATAGCTCTTCAAAGTAATTTTGCTGACCTTGTAGCTTTAGGTTCAGAAGATTTATTGTTTCGAAAAAGTCTGACAAATATGCAAGGTAAATGATAAATTTGTAATCTGTAAATTTCTTGTACAGTTCTTCACTTGAACTCATCAAACAGATTTCAACTTCTGATTTCAAGTTGAACAATCTTGCAAGCATATTACCTTTGGACAACCAACGAACTTCGGTGTGAAAGAGAAGTGTTTCTTGATCACTGTTCAGTTCTTGACACAACACTCGAAAAAGTCTGGTGTTCAAAGCACTGGATATGACGTGATTCACTACTTTAACTGCTAAGTTCGAAGCAGCATTAAGTGATTCAGGGAGAGTCTGGCAAGCCAAAGCTTGTCTGTGGATGATGCAATGGGATCCAATTATTTTAGGGTTTTTTTTAGCCAATTCAATAAATCCTGATCGGCAACCTGTCAACGCTTGAGCTCCATCAGTACATATTCCAATAACTCTCTCCCAGGGAAGTTCATTAGATTCTAAAAATGTTTGGAGAGCAGAAAATATATCGACTGCTTTAGTTGTTGTTTCAAGATTTTTTGAAAACAGTATTTCTTCAAGGAATTTCTTTTCATCTATATATCTACAGTAAAACAACAACTGCGCTTGTTTTGAAATGTCTGTTGTTTCATCGTACTGCAATGCAAAGAATGGGGAGTTTTTTAGCTTTTGCACCAGTTGATTTTTCAAATCAATAGCCATGTCATCAATTCTACGTTTGATTGTATCGTTAGATAAAGAAATTTTGGCAACTTTATTGTAGCTGTCTTCACCGAGCATAGTACTACAAGCAGTAAGCAAACAAGGTTTTATGAATAACTCACCGATTGTGTGGGGTTTCTTGTCTTTAGCTATCAACAAGGCAATTTTGTAAGAAATCTCAATGGCCTTTTCAATTTCCATTCGAAATCTTCCACTGGAATCAAGTTTCATTCTCTTAAGGCAACTTTTCTTAGAAACAAAAAATTCAGTAGGTTTGTCCTTCAGGGCAGCGTGATTTGTAGTCAAATGGAGTTCTAAACGTCCAGGTCGCATTGCATCATTACTCAGAACTACATGACAAATTACGCACTGAGGTAAATGACTACCATTTTTCTCAATAAATGTAAACCCGTATTTAATATAGTCATCACTGTAGAGTCTTATCTTTGGTACTGATTTATTCATATTAATAGCAACTAACCACTAAAACACGCAATATTTGTCAATGTTATGGCTATGACAATTAACAACACAATCGCTATAATAATTACAATAAAGCTACATTCACAGGCGGAGGAGAATGCACAACTGGATTATGTGTGACAAGTAGCGCTTGTGCTAGACAGGAGTGGGACTGTGGCAGACATGCGCACTATGCCCCGCAGCGCTATTAATAAACAAAAACCCTGCTATGCTGAGTCACCGCTAGTTTCTCACGCCTGGACAGACGCTCACTTACATTTTATTGAGTAAAGAAATAGAGATTTATAGCTCTATAAGCTATAAAGAAATTTTAATGATTGTGTGTTTATGTCCAACATAAAATTCAATTTAAAAAAAAATTTATTGACTCCTCCCCTGGAATTCTTCCATGCCCTCCAGCGGGGCGCGCCCCCCAGGTTGAGAACTTCTCTTCTAACACATAATATAAACAAATATATTTATTGGCTATAGAGAAATTTTAATTATATTCTCTTTGATTACAATATTAACACACCCTTAATTACAAATATTAAAACGTCCTTGATGTACATTTCACTAACACTGTTAGCATCATCGGAAGGTTACAAACATACTAGGATCTAAAAACTAGAAACCTAATGACTACTCGCAATAGGCATCACTTCCATCCTTCGCCCAGCGACCAGTTTATCCAATACCAGCGCTCCGCACAGGAACAACACCATGCCCATCGATTTAACTAGAAACTAATTTCCACAACAATATGATAATACAATTTTTTTTAAATGATGATAAAATTAAATAAATTAGAATGATAAATAAAATATCTACTTAAACTAAAATTACAACTAAAAAAGGTCTTTATTTGGTCATAACAAAGAGTAAATCTAGAACTAAAACTAATGACGATATGTTGATAAACACTGATAAAGGCCCAATTCCTGGTTCTAGTTTTATTCCCTTTTTTATGACCAAATACATGACTTTATTTAGTTGTAATAACAATTTAATTAGATGATATTTTATTATTGTTTTTGATATTTTATTTATTGTTATTCTACTTTAGTTTTATTTTATTTAGTATCAGATCTGTTAGTGATGGACGTGGTCTTGCTCCTGCTTGCATTGCTGGTATTGGTTAAACCAGTCTCTCCTGGTGAAGGAGTGGTCATTAGGTTTTTAGTTTTTAGAACCCAGTATATTTGTAACCTGATGTTGATGCTAACTGTGTTAGCGAAATGTACATCAAAAGTATTTAAATATTTGTAGCAAGGTTATTGTTGTTTATTTACTAATTATTGTGTTTCGTACGTATTATTCTATAGAATTAATTCAAATTCAATTAATAGTATTTATATATATTGTGTTTTAAATAAATTTGGAAAAACAAGTTTTACTGCTTTGGTTGTGTCCAAAAACATTAATGTTTTGTTCAAGGTTAAACATCCGATAGTGTTTCATATGGCTTTATGCTGTGGAATTAAACATTTTAAATTTTCTTATTGTTAACATGTAACATCAAGCTGTCATCATGACCGATCTATGTCTCTCATTGTCGCAGTACTCTCCAAATTTCACTCACTTTAATTTTCATATCATTTATAATAAATTAATAAAACTTCCTAAGTAACAAAAATAAAGCAAATAAAATGGAAAAAGTACAAAACTACTATTATGACAATGTAACAATGGAGAGGTCTTTTTCAGAACATAGCTCGGAAACAAATTCTTAATAAATTGTGTTTAAGAGTAATAATGTTCTGTATTGTTTTAGTACTTTTGTACATAGAATTTTCCTTGCTTATCATTAACAATTTTGTTACTGTATTAAATGAATTTATGATGATGACCTTACTTCAAGTATACATCTATTCCTTGACACCCTCATTTAATTTCCGCAATAATCTAACTTCCAATTACAAGCTTTGATTCCCTGTCATCTTGAATCCTTATTGCTGAATCCAACTTCTTCACATTTTCCAATAATCCGCTACTAAAATCTTGTCTCTTTTTTTGGTTTAAAGTTATCACCTAAAGTAAATTTGTTTTCCAGGTTGGGAGCATTGCTGTAGGAGGAACACAGTTGTTTACTGCAATTTTTCAACTATACAGGATCTTTAAATGGTGTTTTTGTGAAATAAACTTTTCATTTGTTTATGAAAATAAAAAACTGTTGGATTTTCAGTTGAAAGAAAATGTATTTATTTCAAAAGCTTTCCATCCTTGTTGAATATCCCTGATGGCTTCATTGACCCTTCCATCCTTGTTGTAAGACTTTCATCCTTGATTGGCTTTTCCATCTTTGTTTGATTCCTTTTCCTTTTGTTTTTAAGTTTTATCACTTGCCGTTGTTTTTATCATTTGGAATAGAAATGTTTCTATTTGTTTATATCGAAAACAGGCTGATAAAAAATAGGCAATTTCCTTTTGTGTTAATCTTTTCCATTATGTATGATATTCAATTTTGGTTTAAAGACTGTTGTCTTTTTTAAAAAAAGACCAAGATTAATTTAAGTGAAAATAATATATAGGCCTAAGTTTAATTTATACCTGAGACTATTTATTTAATAGACAATAATAAATAACAGAATCACAATAATTATTAATTAAATAATTGACAATGTTAAACGTTAATATTAAAAGACATTCAATCTTTCCGTTCCGGACAATAAAACTTTTTCTAGACAATTAAAGCATTTCTTCTTTTGTAACAAACAAAACAGCTGACCCGCTGCCACCACAATATTAAACTTCAACAAAAGAAAACTAACAATAGTTAACTTCAACAAAAGTAAACATGCCTGTTAGAGCAAACACATTTGGAACACTAGCAGTTGAAATATTGGTTACAGCGTACAATTTCAACTTTAAATGACATTAAACTATTTTGTTCAATTTGTTCTACGAAATTTAAACAATGGTTTTGTTTATTTTACACCATTCCATCCAAGAGTTGCCGGATTGATGAAACGTCCAGAGAAAATTATTACGCAATTTAATAAGTGCGAAGAAAAAAAAGACATCCAGTCTTCCAATCACACTGACATTGAAAATGTTTTGCTCGATTGGTTCAAACACCAAAGCAAACATTGTACCCATGAGTGAGTCCATGCTTCTGGTAAAGGGTGAAGGTTCTTCGCTGTGGTTTTGAAGAAGGATTTGTTTAAGTGTATGGTTCCTGGGATTAACATAATAAGTACATATGTAGATATTGTGGGTATGGATTGCTACATATTTTTACGCTGTAAACTTACAACAAACTGACTGCTGTAACTATTGCAACACCATTTATAATAAACTGTTACAATCAATAATAATGCTTAAAGAGAACACTTGATACAAGGTACAAAAGCCACTAGTCCCCTTGAAGTTTGTTATAAATGATTTTGACCGTAGTTAAATTTGTCTGGTTTTTAAAACTAATAAAAATGTCGTGTTATAACAATAGTAACTTATCAAAATAAGTTTAAATACGAGGGGTATTCTTAAATTAAGGGTCGTTTGAAAATAAAATAAAAACAAAAAGAAATTTGCAAAAACTAATTTTATTTTTGGAATCTACATACTTTTATCTATTTTTCTACATAGTTTCCAAGTTTTTGTAAACACTTATCATATCGCACAACTAAATTTTGGAAACCTTCTTCATAAAAACTGGCCGCCTGCTGTGATAACCAAGAATTCACGGCCGTTTTCAATTCGTCGTCATCGTCATAACGGCTGCCGCCCAAGTGATGTTTCAGATGACGGAAGAGATGAAAGTCGCTTGGCGCAAGGTCAGGGCTATAGGGTGGGTGGTCCAAAACTTTCCAGCCAAAAGAGTCCAATGCAGCTCGGGTCTGTGAGGCCTTGCATTATCGTGCAGAAACAAAATTCCTTTTGTGAGCATGCCACGTCTCTTGTTTTGAATCGCTCTGCGTAGCTTCCTCAGAGTTTGGCAGTAGGCTTCTGCATTTATTGTCGTTCCTCGTTCCATAAAGTCGACCAGCAAAACACCATGCCTATCCCAAAACACGGACGCCATGATCTTGTGCTGTGACAGTCTGTTTGACTTTGACCTTTACGGGAGATTGCGTGTGTCTCCATTCCATGCTTTGTTGTTTCGATTCGGGAGTGAAATGCGAAACCCACGTTTCGTCTCCAGTTACGATCCGACTCAGCATGTCGTCACCATTTTCGTCATAACGTGTCAGAAAATTCAAGGAACTCTCGAGTCTTTTATGTTTGTCCTCCTCCGTCAGGAGTTTAGGGACCCTACGCGAGCACAGTTTCTTAAAGTTTAATTTTGTATGAACAAATTTGTAAATCACAGACCTCGAAACTTCCGGAAATTCGTGTGATAGAGTAGTGATCGTGAAGCGACTGTTGTCACGAATTTTCGCTTCAACTGAAGACAGCAAATCGTCTGACATTAGAGATGGACGGCCAGATCGCGTTTCGTCATGGACATTGTCGCGGCCATCTTTGAAGTCTCGAACCCACTTACGCACTTTTCCTTCACACATGGCATTAGCACCGTAAACTTCAGAAATCTGTCGGTGAATTTCTGCAGCAGACATGTTTCTAGCCGACAAAAACCGTATAACCGAACGAACTTCGCAAGGGGCTGGCGATTCGATAACCTTGAACATTTTGCAAGCACAGAACACAACGCACAAGTTAGCTACACAGCTGTAACTGAGTGTAGTTTTTGCCAAGGCATGCTGGGACGCGACACAAGCGCTCGTTGCGGCGCACACGCGAACTATGAGGAAATATAAGCAAACGGCCCTTAGTTTAGAAATACGCTTAGTATTTGCGGAAAAAGCAAATGACACAGGGAATTGCCATAGAGCATAGACTGGAAATTCTATCGGTACTTTTGTTTTATAATGTAACTGTGTACTGTTCTAGAAAACAAGTTTTTCACTTTTTTACTGCATGCGATTTTGATTTTAAATGCCAAAAATTACATTTTGTAAAGATATTGTAAACATTTAGTCATTGAAATATAGATAATCCTACTTAACTTCCTGATCTAAAAATCAATCTTGTCTAAACTAAAAAATAACACAAATTTGGAAATTTGTACAGTATGTTCGATTTATAACATAGGGCGGCCCAATACGGAAGAAGTTTACAAATATCTTCCCCGTAAAGTGAGCTTTTTCCATGATAAATCACATGAGCAGTGTTTAAAATTTGAAGGAAAAGATTAAGATAAAGCTGTTTTTCTCTTGCTCAGTTTTATGTAGCTTACTGTAATAATTTATCGTCAAGTTTATTTTACGTTACAATAAAAAAACAGCTAATATATTTTGGAAAAAAATATTTTGCAATAATTCTGCACAATTTTCTTATAAATTTGTCAACTAAAAATAATGCTATAATTAAATAATATCGAAATCTTGTTGCTGTTCATGACGAGCTGGTTGTTAATTACTTATTACACTTTTTCTATTACTTGCGACCAGACTTTTTGTTAACTAAAAGTTGTTAAACTGTTAACTTACACTTGGAGGAAACATTTTCGTCTACGACTTCTTCAGCCTTCAGGAGAAGTCGTGATACAAAAACATTACCTCCAAGTGTAAGTTAACAATTTAACAACCTTTAGTTAACAAAAAGTCTGTTTGCAAGTAATAGAAAAAGTGTAATAATTAAAATAATAACCTAATTCTTTCTCAAACAATTTAGTCCAATGATACATCTATTACAATATCATGATTTATTCTTATATTAAAAATATATTTTACTAGTTTATAAATTAAAGAAGTTTTCTATTCAATAGAATATTAACAATGGACAATAAAGTAATTTATACTATGCCTTTAAAAAGCTGTTATGCAAACTAACCTAAAAACAGTTGTTAAAAATCATGTTTTCACTTAATTTATGTATCTTATGTCATTGATTTCATCATCTAATTATTATTAGTTGCAACTATATTAAGAGATTAAATTCTTGGTTAGAAAACTGTTTTTAATGCTTTTTTTGATAGATATTTACTTAGGTGCCATCAATTGAGCTACCAATTACATATTCACTTCCACAGCCTCTCCAACTTACATATTAAATAAAACCTCAATTGGTTCATTGATACCTAAATTATAGTAGGACTAACACATACTCATACATAGTGGCATAGCCAGGACGATGTTTTAATGGGGATATGACCGGGAGGGTCTGGGAGTGAAACCCTCCCGGAGACATTTTGAACGTTTTTATCGCTAAAATGTTAAAATCATAAGTCACTGGTTAATAATAATTTAAAAAAGTTAAAATAAATAAAAAATTTAATAACAAAACCATTCTAATGATAAAATTAATAAGGGAAAGTAATTATTTGAAGTTAAGTAACAGTGACGTTTTAACTGGATCATCTCTTCTGATTATTCTAAGACTAATCTAAGAATTAACTGTAGAATGAATTGGGGTAATTAATTGTACTTGACTGTTTTCTTTTTTACAATTTTTTGCTGCTCTGATATCATGTAACATTTTTTTGATAAAAGTTATTTTTACAAACAAAAGTTTTATATTTTTTGCTGTATAAAAATTATTTTTAAACACTTGTACATATGTAGGTATGTTACACTTGTATATAGTAGTACTTATACTATTTTGATAATTGAGGATGGCTGTTTTGGGATATGAGTCCCATTGTCAACTCAGATTGTAACTAGCATCTCAGACTGAGTTGACAATGGGACACATCTTCCAATATGGTTGTCTTCAATAATCAAAATAGTAAGTGCTACTATAGGCAAGTGTAATATAATAGCATATGTACAAGTGTTTTTAACTAAAAACTAGTAGCTTAAGTGAAGATGGAATCAAATATTTTTTAAAATAATTGGGGAATAAAGGCTATTCAATTAAACAGTTTATTCTATTGCCACAAGAACAATGTAGTGTCAAATTTAGGTTATCATTCCATTACTATCAATACTATTATAATATTAATGAAATAACATATTAATAATGCAAAGAAATAAGTATCATCATGCACATTAAAGTTTTACAATTTTCAAGTGAAGCAGTTAATTTTAAAATGTTTTATTAATTAAAACTCATAATAAATTTTTATCATTTTGTAGTTTCTAAAATTCAAGTTTTATTTGTAGTATTTTAATTTTGTTTCAGGTTTTTATAGTCTGAAGCCCAGAGCTTGCAGACAGCAGGTCAGTGATAGTTTAAGTGCGGGTCCGTTATATGCATGCACAAAAAATTATACACAATACACAATTAGTGTACGTAATACACAATTGACAACACCATTTCGGTAGAAATCATTACACTCTATTTAAAAATCAGTGTGCGTTCGTGCCGAAATTTTTATGTATGTTAGCAAATAGAAGACATGTTAGCCAACCCATCACCATCTTTGTTTTTTCCTTTTTAGAAGGTGACTAAAGCCAAAAAGTTTTCACCTTATATAATGTAAATGCTTCAGGCAGCAGAGTGGTTTTATTATTGGCCTATATGTATTTTTTTCTTTCAGGTTCCTTTATGTTTTCAGTTGTTACTTTTGAATTTTCAGGTATTTCTTCATTTCAGATTCGGAGAAGCCCCCCCCCCCCAGTTAGTTTTAAGTTACCATTCCTGCCTCTGATTACCAATAATACAAAGATGTGATAGAGTTTCCTGAAATGTAATGGAATAGAAGCTCGAACTCGTTCCTCGAGACACACAGTATTTGTAAACGGTTTCGGTCCCTCTATCTAACCATCCCTCTCTTTTCTGTTTCATTACATTTCTCAAATTTGCTTCAAATTGATTTAAATTTGTTACTTGTTAATATCTTATATTAAGTTTAATATAAATTTTATAGTACAAATAATAAAATAAGTTTTTTAATTGTTTATGTAAAGTTTGAAACGTAGTAGCTTCCATTTGAATTAATTAATTTCTTAAATATTGAATCCACAAAATCATAAGTTTAAACTATTTCTAAATCAAATATTAAAACAATTAAATTTATTACACTTTTATAATTTTTGAAGTAAACTTTTTAAAAAATCATAAATTCAAATTAAATACTGTATAAATTAATAATTTTAACCACTTCTTGTTTACTAAACGATCAACTTAATAAATATAAAAGTTGCCTGTTTTAATCATTGTGAATTCACTGATTAAACTATACTTAAATAATACTTAACTAAGTGAATACTTAGCTTACTTGCTGATGCGTTTCGAAACAATTGTTCCTTTGGAACGATTGTTTCGAAACTTGTCAGCAAGTAAGCTCATAAGTATTCACTTAGTTAAGTATTATTTAATTATAGTAATCAATATAATAACTTATTTTTTTCTAAATGACTAAATATTGAGTTTCCAACACTGAAAGTAAAACTTCCAGTTTTTGTGTTGTACATCTTGAGGGTTTTTTAAAATTTACTACTATTGGTATCACTTGGCAAAAGAAATACTTCGTAATGATATTTTTGAGCAGACACATTTCACACTAGATTAGTGCATTGTTCAATGCTGTGAGTCACAAACAAGACAATTATCACAGACAATTGAGTCATTCTTGTCTTGTCCATGACTCACAACATTGAACAATGCACTGATCTAGTGTGAAACGAGTCTGCTGAAAAATATCAGTAATGGTTATACCAATAGTAGTAAATTACTGAAAATAAATTATGTTATACATTGTGTAATGTTCAGTAGAAATTTAAAACTATACAAAATCGGTTAAAACATTGTTGGTAATATTTTGGGTTTGCTCTCGGTGCAGACTGTACTTGAACTCCTACTGGACAGACTGGATCATGACTTACAGATTTTATTCGGTGACTGACTCGATATTCTACGGAATAAGGGTAGCAATAAGGATTACTCCTTACTCCTGAACTGGCAGTGGGTGTGATACCTATTTTATTGTCCGGTAGGATGAAACTTAAAGGCAAACCCATATATTGCTCTTACTGTATGACAAGGCAGTATCGGGATGCTTTTATGTTTCTGGTGAGTTAGATTACGTTAGGTTAGGTTTATCAGCAATGGTTTTAGCTTATTGTATTCTATATACATTCTACAAGAACAAATTCTAGTATTTGTTAAACTTGACTTGCTTTCAGTGTTTGCCTCAGTATTTTATAAAAGTGTTTCTTATATTAAAAAAAGTAATACTAAAAAACTTTGTTTAAAAAATAAAAACTAATATTCATAATTATAAAACAGCATTTTAAAATTAATATACACTTACAAGGAACTAAAATAATTCCTTGAGAATTAAAACAAAGAAAACAAATGTTCAGTAAGACAAGAGTAATTTCGATGTCTAAATTAAAAATAAGTTATATGATGAAATTACCACTTAATATTTATTTTATTTTAATCGCTATAATTTAAATTAAACTTTTAAAATATCTGTAGAACTGATTCAAAGTTAAAAGTTAAATGTAATCTATGGATAGTTATTTTTTCATTATAAGGCATTTTCAAAATTGTTACAACTCTTTCTTAAACTATTTACTGTAATAAAAGGTTTTAAAATTGAATCGAAAAAAAAAACAAAAAAATATATATAATTAACACATCCAAAATAAATATAATTTAGTATAAATATTAAACACGTGTATAAACTTAAAAATTGAATGCCATGTGATGATTAATGTAGTAACAACAATTTTCAATATCATTGGGTAATGTAAAATTATAAAATGCAAGTTTTTACAATTAAATCTATTATAAAGATGTATAAAGGAATCCCTACATGGTTGGCTGGCATGTTCTTAGAATACTCTAGTTTTAAGTCTTGCTTACAATTTCACTTACAACAATCTAATTAGATTTTGTAAAATAAATTAAGGTTGATTAAAATTATCAGTTAATTGTCTGAAGTTTATACATTATACATTGTATAAACAAAGTTAATAACTAAAACAAATTTTGAATTATTATTCTATCTCATTAAAACAATTATTTACAATAATTAATAATATAGAATTAAAATAATATCCAATTAAACATAAATCACTACCACAATGTCAGATAGCCTTTATTAAAGTAAGATTATTGTATTAAACAGTGTTAGGAAAACAAATTAGTGGGTTCTGCATCAGGATTCACTACCACAATGTTAGATTGTCTATATAAAAGTAAAATTATTGCATTAGGTAGTGTTAGGAAAACAAATTAGTGGGTTCTGCATCAGGATTCACTATCACAATGTTAGATTACCTACATAAAAGTAAAATTATTGCATTAGGTAGTGTTAGGAAAACAAATTAGTGGGTTCTGCATCAGGATTCACTATCACAATGTTAGATTACCTACATAAAAGTAAAATTATTGCATTAGGTAGTGTTAGGAAAACAAATTAGTGGGTTCTGCATCAGGATTCACTATCACAATGTTAGATTACCTACATAAAAGTAAAATTATTGCATTAGGTAGTGTTAGGAAAACAAATTAGTGGGTTCTGCATCAGGATTCACTACCACCATGTTAGACTGTCTATATAAAAGTAAAATTATTGCATTAGGTAGTGTTAGGAAAACAAATTAGGGGGTTCTGCATCAGGATTCACTACCACCATGTTAGATTGTCTATATAAAAGTAAAATTATTGCATTAGGTAGTGTTAGGAAAACAAATTAGGGGGTTCTGCATCAGGATTCACTACCACCATGTTAGATTGTCTATATAAAAGTAAAATTATTGCATTAGGTAGTGTTAGGAAAACAAATTAGGGGGTTCTGCATCAGGATTCACTAATATAATGTTAGATTAACTTTATAAAAGTAAGATTACTGTATTAGGTAGTGTTAGGGAACCAAAATAGTGGGTTCTAAGTCACCATTCACTATCTTTTCCACCTATACTTAGGAGATATCTGTATTTTTTCCTGTTTACTTAAGTACTTACAGATGAAATTTGTCAAATAGTTATATAAACAAAATTAATAAGAAAAGATATAATTCAATTAAAAATATAATGCTAATAGAGCTTAATTTTCAGTTTGTTTTAATTTTAATAATCACTGAAACAATAATTTATGACTATCTGAACTTTAAATTTTGTTAAAACTTACTGAGACAGAACGTTTTCGATCGCTATGTTCCGATCTTCATCAGTATCTTCTGCTTGGAGATGTCAGGTTAAGCGGTGACGGTTTTAAACTTGGTTAAAATTCAAGAATTATTTTAATTGTTTAACTGTATAAATCATCAAATACCAAAGAAATGTAGACATTTCATACCCCTGTCTTCTTCAACATACAAATGTTTAATATAAAATATTGACAATCCACTTCAAAACTGACTTTTTATTAGAAAATTACTTTTATCACAATGCCATCTCTTAGGCACTAGGCTAAATGTTTAATTGTTAATGGTTATATATTTATTTTTAACTTTTTTAAATTCAGAAACTTTTACAACAAATTTAACCAATTTTCCATCAACATTAGGGATTCATGATGTTTTCTCTTACTGTGCAAGTACAACTGTAAGTTTTTTTTAGATGAATTTAAAGGACTTTTAAAATCTATTGGTTTTGTTGTATTTGAAATGGAGCAAGATAGTTTTTAAGCTTTATTTACCTAACTTGTACCTTCTCTTTCAGTCCACCTACTCTTAGAGCTCAGTAGAAAGGTGGGTATAATCTTCTCTGAGCTGTCATCGCACACATACTAGAATAAGCAGAAGTTACTTCTGTGACGTCTAGCACCACTAACATATACACACACTTGACAAATAGGCAAGTGTTACACTTTACACTATTTGGATTCTGCAAGCGTAAGTCCTTTTGTAAGGCTGCATTTAAGGTGAGCTTCTATAGATTTTGGGGGGTGAATTTAGAACCCGCGTTCCCTTTGTCATTTTATGATATTTTTGTTAGGATGTTTTAGAATATTTTAGCATGTTTTTTCAATAGGATGTTTTGTGTTGTCATGCATTTGTTTCAGGTTTTTAGGTAAGTCAACACAGGAAACATGGATGTTTTCTTCAAAAAGTGTCGAGTGATTAGACATTTTCTGCATCATCAAATGGGCTCTTTTAGTTTTAAGGAATTTTAGTTTTAGTTTTTTTTTCTAATTTTGAAACAGGAAAATTGTTTGGTTTTTATGACAAAAAAAGTAGAAAAGAAGATCTGTGATTTGAGTAGATAATGAAGAAATGCGTACAGCAAAAACATGGTGAGTAATTAGATTCTGCTATTACATTTTATGTGTTTTTCTGATTGTCATTGCTACTACAAAGAGATTGATAAGGCATGCTACACCATTGTGTACTTACATCTACATTGAGGAATAGTTACCCTTTTATCATTGCTCTGCAGTATTGGTATGAAGGGAAGTGTGTAGGCATTGAGTGATTTATAAAAGTTAATCTGTGATTTTTCACAGTTAATCAAGGATTTCTTTGGAGAGTCTTAGATTTCTTAACGGACAGAAGTAATTACTTGTGAGATGCAAAGTGTTTGTTTTACCAACTTAATACAGGAAGAATTACTTGAAGTTAATTAATACTTTGATTGTTTTACGTAAATTCTATTAAATTTCACTGTTAACTTTCAGTGATCATCACGGACAATAAAATATTGAAAACATTTGTACATATGTGAATATGTTACTCTTGCCTACAGTAGCACTTACGTTTTTGATTATTGAGGTCGGCTATTTTGGGAGATGTTTCCTATTGTGAACGAAGACCATAGCTAGCCATAGTTGTTTTAGGTTAGGGTGAGATTGCTTGGTAATTCGCATTATCACATTACCTATACTAAACACCCTCAGCTTAACCTAAAACGACCAAGAGGTCAGTTACGGTCTTAGTTCACAATGGGGCACATCTCTCGAAATTTTCTGGTATCTCTATGATGACAAAAAAAAACATATATACTAATTTTATATCATCCATCCACTATTCTTTTAAACTAGTAGCTCAAGTTGAAGATGGTATTAAATATTATTTGTACAATTCGACTCACTGCTGGTCATTTAATGTTTTAATAGAAAAGAAACATATTTGTATAAGATTGCGTAAAACATAAAGTTTAATATGCATTTATTTATTAATTTTGCCCTGTCACTTATAATATTGTTTTATTTTTGATTCATAACTTTAAAAAGGTGTAATGTGGATTTTTTAATTTTCAGGTTGAGGTTATCATGAAGCAAATGTCCTAAAAAATTCCGAAATTGATTGCGCTTTCAGTAAAACTCATTATTAACAAGTAAGTTTATTAATAAACAAATTTATTATTCAATTAATTTAAATGATAAATCAAGTTTATTTTTAAACTTGAAAAATTAACTTATTTTGTTTATATTGAAACAATATTGGTAAACAAATACTTTCCATTTCCTCCTATTAGTTCACACTGTCCTTGTACAAATCTTGTTCCAATTTTGAATCCTTAATAAATACTTTTTATTCATCCACTCAAGTTCAAATATATTTTTTTAAACTCCTAGTGGATGACCCTTGATGTTAATAGAGTTTTTCAAATAATAATTCATAAATTAAATTTAATGAATTAATTTTAGAGTTAAATGGGAGAAAAACTTGTCACAAAAGGGTCAATGTATGCAATATAGTTATTTGATCACATTTGGCTTAAAATAAGTGATAACATGATTTCATAAAACAGATGATTTCATGTTATAGGTTATGTGGTAGAATAGCTGTTTTACATTATTATTAAATTCCTTCTATTAGCTCACACTCTCCTGATATATACCTTTGTTAATAAAATACATTTTTATTCAGCCAATGAAGTTTAAATACATTTTTCTATCCTATAGTTAATGACAATTGAAGTTAATAAAGCTTTGTCAAATATTTATTCAATAATTAAATTACAGATTTAAACTATGAATCTTCATGTTCAAAGTCTAATAACGAGCTTTGGTAATGCGCCAACTTTCCAATACCAAGAAATAAATTGCTCAAAGATGTATATGAATTTTTTCCCTTCATCTGGTTGTCGAAACCTCCATTGTACAACCTTAAACTGTTGCCATGGTTACCACAAAATATCATAAATAGTGCTGTAAGGTTAAAAATGAATGAAATGAATAATAAACATGCTGGAAATAAGCAAACAATGATTGAAAAAAAATTTATATTACTTGTTTATATTGATTGTAATTATTTATTAATCACTTAAACAATAGTTTATGACTATCCGAACTTTAAATTTAGTAAATTTGCTAAAACTTACTGAGACAGAACGTCTTTGATCGTTGCATTTAAAAAAAAATTATGTAATTATTTAATGAAAAGAAACCAAAATCAAAATTTTCCTTGTTGACCTAAGTAGGAATTGATTTTAAAACATTTTTGTTTATATTACTTGTTTTATTTTGAAAAGTTTCTAAACAAACAACACAATTGCTACTGTTCATATGGCTATAGACCAGGAGTTCCCAAACATTTTGGTACCACGTTCCCTCTTCTTGAAATCAAAGCCTCCACTTTACAATATAAAATATGGTACAAGCATACTAAAAAGAAACAAATATATATATATATATATATATATATATATATATATATATATATATATATATATATATATTTAGGTTAGTTTTGGTTGGTAAAGTTATTTAGATTTTTTGGACTAGGAGACTGACAGACTTACCTTGGTAAGAGTCCACACTGTAGTCTTGAAATAGAAACACATAAAAGCACTTAAACAATGATATATTTCAACCACACAGTGGTCTTTGTCAATCGAAGAGAAAACACAAAAAGAAATATGAGAGAATGAAATAAAATAAATATAAGTTGTAATCACAGATTGTGTAGAGTAGAAATCAGATGACATAGATGCACAGATTAAAGATATATATATATATATATACATATATATATATATATATATATATATATATATATATATATATATATATATATATATATATATATATATATATTGTTTCCATGAGCATATGAGTGATTATAGTTTATATAAGTCTGTCAGGGGAAAAGAGATAAGGCTATTAGGAAAAAAAAATTTAAAAAAAATAAATAAAAAATGAATGGATTTATCTGATGTTGAGGTTAGGGGATTCTCTGGACTTGGTATACCACTGGTATGATAGTTCCCACCTTCTCAGTTCTGAGGGATTGCAATCAGGGGGGAGTGATTTAATTATTTTTGTGGTATAGCAGTCATCAAAAGTTGTGATGTTGTGACTCGCAGCATGTTGAGCTGTTGGTCTATCCATATTCATAATTTTAACATCATGTCTGTGGCCATTCATTCTGATATTCAGACCATCCGTGGTCAGGCCTATGTACTGTGCTGAGCAAAGTTTACATTGTAGCTGGTATATGACATTTTTTGATGTACAATTATGATGACCCTGTATTTTGAAGACCATTTTTGTTGTTTGGCTGTTGAAACTATTTGCTGACGGGTGTATTGGACACGTCTTGCATCTAGGTCTATTGCATGGGAAGGAGCCATGAGGAAGTTTGTGTGGTTTCTCTGCATCAGGGTCTGGTAGTTTAGGATGTACTAGGATGTTTTTCAAGTTGGGAGGTTGCTTGTACCAAATTTGCGGTGGATCGGTGAAAATATTTTTGGTGTGGACGGAAGCTTGAAGAATTTTGAAGCCATCTCTCAATATCTTGTTGAGTTTATGTAGACCTGGATGGTAGTCTGTTATTAAAGACAGTTTATTTTGTTCTGTTTGTGGTTTATGGTGAACCGAGAATTGTGCTGAATGAATTTGGTTTTCAATGAGTTTTTTTGGGTATCCTCTTCTCTGGAAGGCTGTTGATATCTTTCTATTAAAATCTTCCAATTCCCTATCATTCGAACAGATTCTCTTACCCCTGATTGCTTGACTATATGGAATGGATCGTTTTATGTTTATTGGGTGGTTGCTGTCGAAATGGAGATATTGTAGGTGGTTTGTCGGTTTGATGTGAATTCCTGTGTTGATATTTCCATTATGGAGTGTTACCTCTACATCCAAAAAGGTGATGGCTGATCTAGATTTCTCCCAGGTAAATTGAAGTGTGGAGAATTGTGTCAGGCTGTCTAAAAATGCCTCAAGTGTTGAAGTACCCTGTGTCCAAATTAGGAAGATGTCATCTATATATCTATACCAACATAATGGCTGGTGTGTTTGTGTCTTTAGAAAACTTTCTTCCAACAATCCCATGTACAGATTTGCGTACAATGGTGCCATTCTGGTGCATATTGCTGTTCCCTTTATTTGAAGGTAGTTCCTTCCCTCAAACTGAAAGTTGTTCTTCTCGAGGATGAACCTGGTCAGGTTCACAAGAAAAGGTGTAGTGGTAGAAGGCTTGCCTGGGCGTTTGTTTAGAAAATTCTCTATTGCAGATAGGCTGTGTGCATAAGGGATGTTGGTATAGAGAGAGGTGACATCTATGGTGACCATATAAATATATATATATATATATATATATATATATATATATATATATATATATATATATATATAACCATTTATTTATTTATACATACTTTCAAAAGAAACATGATATCAAATTTTCAATTTTCAATTCGCAAGGTAAATAAATTTTTTCTGATAACCGGAAAATCTGTTAGTGAGATGGGTGAGCTTGAAGTTTTTTCTCTAGCATACCTATGTGACGTATTTTAGTAAAGGCACAATGCAAGTCATTAGCAACACTAAGTTTGTTTTTGTTGTAACAAGTGCTGAAAACGTTTTTCGCAAAATTAGATGCTTAAATGAACACGTATAATCGAAGAGCTGCCTATGATACACTTCTAAGTGTTTTATCCGAAATGAAGGTTTGAACATTGTTGGGCTGTTGCCTCATTGAATGGCAAATAGTCTATTCGTTTCGTGGCACTTCTGTACTATTATTCTTTTCAAGATGTTGTGTTGATTTAATTTCAAGTTTACAATATATGCACAACCTTTACTTATATTTCTTTTATAAATGCTTACATTTCATTTAAATTTTCTGAACATTGTGCTCAATAAAATTAGGCCTACCTTTGTAAACAAATATTTTTTTTTTTAGTTTTAAATTTGGTTAAATTGTGTACTTAAATTTTAAGTAATGAGAATTTATCCTACTATTTTCCAACTGGTCTTACGACCCCCCTGACTTACCTTCAGGCCCCCCAAGGTAGGCACACCCCCCAGTTTGGGAACCAATACTGTAGACTAACTTGCTTGAAAAGATTAAAAGGAACAATTGTAAGGTTGATAAAGATATGCAGGATAATGTCTTGCTTGCAAAGCCATTCTAGGGGAAAGAAGTCACTATGGCTTTGTAGAAATACTGTTCTCCACCATCTACTTTGTTGCTAAACAATTTCTCAATACATTATGCAGTTTGCTAGAAGTAACATGATGAGAAAAATGCTATAAGGTTGAATGAAGATTCAATGAAGTTACAACTTTATGTGATTGGGAGGCTTGAGATAAGCCAAGAATTGGTTGAGATAAGCCAAGATAGAAGAGTAGCTTAATATGCCACAAAAATTATACATATGTTAAGTATAGGTAGTTGACTGAAAGATAAACCAGAATGAAATGCTATAAATATTATGGGTGAAAAGTAAGATAAAAATACAACGGAGAAGATTAAAGTACAGATAGTTTTTGTAATTATTAAAAAAATCAAAGCAGCAAATATTGTAACAATTCAAATATCAGAGGTATGTATTTTTTTAAAATGACTTTGATATAAATATTTCAACAGTCATTGATTATAACAGTGTTCACATGTCTATGATGAACACAGCATGACTGTTGAAACATTACAGTCATTTCAAAAAATATATTTGTGAGATTTGAGTTCTTGCATTTTTACTCCGTTTAGTCATTCTTGTAAGTCAGAGTAAAAAATGGATTAAAAAAAAAATTAACTGTATCAGGTAACATAAACCTAGAAAACAGGATCGCATCTAGAAACATATTTAGGGGAGGGCTGGTGTGAGAGTAGGAAAGAGTCCCCCCTGTCTGGAAAATATTTAGGAGATATAATAGATATAGTGTAAACTCCAAGGGTCTTCTATCCGAGGGAAATAGTTATAGGCCTGCTTTGTGCCATTACACACGAATTATTTAGCCCCATTTACCATATACTTACAATGTAAACATCCTATTTATTACATTGTGGGTGGCCCTATTTATTAATGATTACAGTATAGCATTATTGTGAATAATATGGGTTTGTAAACATATTCTACTGTTAATCACTTAAACAATAGTTTATGACTATCTGAACTTTAGTTTGGATAGTCATAAACTATTGTTTAAGTGATTAATAAGATTCACTGAACATAATGGACTACAAAATTCAAGAATATTCTACTGATTATTAAGTAGATTTAAATCGAGGACGAACGCAGACATCGACAATGACATTTTAGTTTACATTTATAGTGTAAAATTTTCACTTTTCTATATTTTGGGAGGTGCTTGAACCCCAAAGCCCTCGCCCTTAAATTCGCCACTGCTAGAAAACTAAATGTCAATGATCAGTGACCAACAGCAGGAACTGAACAATTAACAGCCAGCAATAG
The DNA here is from genome assembly GCA_036971475.1 of Prosapia bicincta. Lineage (NCBI taxonomy): Eukaryota > Metazoa > Arthropoda > Insecta > Hemiptera > Cercopidae > Prosapia > Prosapia bicincta. The sequence continues at coordinate 191,423,051 of JBAIZL010000004.1, read as the reverse complement.
GACTTTCTTGGATCGCTTGTTAAACGGGGGATTGACCTTGATAAATGAACATCAAAATGAAAACCCAGGCTTGGAAGCTTTAGATTTATTGATTACTCTAATCAGCAAACAGAAATGATCCAGGTAATATTAACTTGTTCCCATAAATTCAATCATAGATGCCAGTGAGTGAGAAGTAAAAATTGAGAATTTGAAAATTGAATTAAAAAAAACAATAATATTAATTAAATCATTTCAAAATTAATTAATAATAATATAATTAATAACTTGCATTCATATTCTTTTTACTTAATAAAAATATATTTATTATTGTTGTTATAAAATGTAAATTTTCACTTTTACCAGACTAGTAAGCTACTTCATTAACTAAGCGTCTTCATTATAGATTGAATTTTTTTCAAAATATCCATCACAAATAGAAGTGATAAAAGTAAATAAAAAAATCAATTCCTACTGAGGTAAACAGAAAATTTTGATTACTTTTTATTAGGTAATTACAATTAATATAAATATGTGTAGACAGAACTATAATATTAAGTGTTATTATTTTTAAAAAAACTGTATTAACATCAAATGTCATCCACTATAAGTTTTTTAAAAAGTATTTGAATTTGAAAGGGTGAATAGAACATATTTTATTAACAAATGACAATTTGAACATGGAGGGGGAGAGAGAGAGAGAAAGAGGGAGAGAGAGTAAACTAATGGTAGGAATTGTAAAAAATGCTTACAAATTTAATTGAGCACTTAAAAAATGTATAAACGAGTTTCATTGCAATTGGACCATAAATTAAAATATTTATACACTTTTAAAGTTTCTTTGATGAAAATTTATTAATTCCAGTGACACAATGACTACGCACGTTATGTTTCCATAATATTCTTATGAATAAAGACAAACTGAAACCATTTTTAAAAAATTTAATTAGTTGAAATTATTCTAAAAATTGGTCCAACCAGAAATAAATAAGATTATTAATCTTTGAACTCTTAAGAGAAATGAGCCTCCTTATAAATAAATGATGATCTAAACTTAGAATATATTCAGGCATAGACACTTGGCTACAGTGTATTAGAAATTTTTACATATCTAATCTTAGTTCAAATAAGGTAACCACTTCAGAATATCAGACAAAATTTGTTTTGAAATGCCGAAGTTGTATCATATTTTTCAATCACTGTTATTTATATAATCGTGTGTGATTATGTCATGGCGTTATCTTTTAATCACATTCTTTTTTATTTAACTAGTTAAAATTATCTTGTGCTAAAATTAATTTTCTATAATATCATTAGGAATTTTGAAGTCATAGAGATATCTATTTATATAGGCCTACTAGACAAAACTAGAAGCAAAAATGGTGTTTTAATTCACTATACTCTATATATCAGTCAAGCTTGGTGTTTTGCTTCAAAAAATTTAATTTAATGTCTCATTAAACTTAATTGTTCCATTATTCAATTCCTCCATATATATATATATATATATATATATATATATATATATATATATATATATATATATATATATATATATATATATATATATATACATACACACACACACACACACACACACACATATATATATATATATATATATATATATATATATATATATTCTTGATATTTCATGTTATCCATTGTTTTTCCGTTACACTGACTTTATGAAATTAATATATTACTATTGTAAGTCATTTCATATCCACCATTAAGTGCAATGATTTTGAATCATTTTGAATGACAGTGAATGAAAGGTGCCTCATCACACAAGGTAAAATCGTTGCACTCAATGGTGGATAAAATTACTTACAATAGTAATATATAGTAATATATTAACTTCATATATATATATATATATATATGAATTTTTGGACTAGATAAAAGACTGACAGACTTACTTAGTGGCGATAGTCTAAAACTGCAATCTCTTTGAAATAAATAAATAGACATATATAAAAACATATCAGACTATTGAAATATTTCGATCACACAAAGATCTTTATCAATTAAAAAAGAGAAAAAGAAAAGACTCTTTTTCTCTTCTCTGATTTTGAGTCTTTTCTTTTTCGTTTTTTTTTTTTTTATTGATAAAGATCACTGTTTGACAGAAATATTTCAACAGTGTGGTATGTTTTTATATGTGTTTATTTATTTATTTAAAAGAGATTGTAGTTTTGAACTATTGCCACTAGGTAAGTCTGTCAGTCTTCTATCTAGTCCAAAAATTCCTAAATAAGCTTTAAGCTCTACTAGAACTAACCTTTTATATATATATATATATATATATATATATATATATATATATATATATATATTTGTTAAAACTTACTGAGACATTCCCATAAGTCAGTAAGTCTCATAAGTTTTAACAAATTTACAAAATTAAAGTTTGGATAGTCATAAACTATTGTTTAAGTGATTAATTAAGATTCACATAACGTAATAGATTATAAAATTCAAGAATATATATATATATATATATATATATATATTAAATATGGTGATATGTTTTCTTGTATATATAGTTAATAAATTTAAAATATTTCAAACACAAGAATACTTTTAATGAATATATTTATTCAAAGCTTTTCGCCGATAAAAAAGTATCAGCATCTTCAGGAAAATAATTATCTAATAAAAATCTAATTTATTAGATAATTATTTTCCTGAAGATGCTGATATTTTTTTATCGGCGAAAAGCTTTGAATAAATATATTCATTAAAAGTATTCTTGTGTTTGAAATATTTTAAATTTATTAAATATATATATATATATATATATATATATATATATATATATATATATGTATGTATCTTGTTCAAATTTTCATAAAATACATTTTATTCATCCACTCAAGTACAAATAAATTTTTAAAATTTGAAGTTTATGAATACAGTTTTTTCAAATAATAATTTATTAATAAATTAATTTTAGTTTTTTATGGGAGAAAAACTTCTCACAAAAGTGGGAAGATATGCAATATAGTTATTTCGTCTCATTTGGCTTAAAATAACTGATAACATATGACTTCATAATCAAGCTGATTTTTTGTTTTGCGTTATGTGGTAGAATAGCTGTTTTAACACATAGATTATGTCAATTAAACTATTTTTTTAATTATTTAATAAAAAGTAACTAAATAATTTTTTTTTACCCAAGTTGGAATTGACTTTAAAAATATTAGGTTTATATTACTTGTTTTTTTAACCCTTAAGACTTGTAGTATATCTCAATAAGTCAGATTTTCTGTCAATGCATATAATTCGATATATCTCATATTTACAAGTTTTAACATCTGTACCTTAACAGGAATTCAAAAGTAGTCAAATTGAATGCTGGACGATGTCAGCATGCTATAAACTGACAGCTGCACAACATTAATCAATTATTAACCACTTATTATCATTCACTGGGCACTGTTTAAATTTGTAACATATTTAAATTACAAACCAACTTAACTAACTTATTTTGTAATTTCTTTTCTAATTTCAAACACTAGAATTAGAGTGGCATTAAATGGCATTTAATTTTAAAAAATATTTGTTGCAGTTATAAATTAGCTCCCACGAAGGGTAGAGCCAGGACGATATATTGGGGGGCATGCATCAAGAGATCAAAAGGGTGGACCCCCAGGGGAAATTTTTAACATTTTTATCTCTAGAAATCATATTTTATGCTATTTTAGCACTTAAAATTACACAATTCTTGGATCTTCGGGAATCTGTTGTGTTAAAACATACTAGGCTATAAAATACATTTTGTTTTTTTAATAATACAAATAATAATCAATATTAGTTTTGGTTCCTGGTATTGGTGGAGTAGAATAAATAGTTTAATATTTTTCTGCTAAAATTAATTGGTTTGGAGGCACATGCATCCTGATCTCTAAGCTACAACCCTGGCCCCCTCTCTTCCTTTGGAATTATCCAAAACCCCACACCCCTTCAAGTTTTGGCTGTGCTATTGCCTATGAAGGATATGAAAGGTTTGTGTATATAAGTAGGTTAAACAGGGATATTAAGAGAATTTATAATGGTCCATTACCCAAATAATGAGAAACCCAAACAAGCAATCCCAGACTGAGTTGGAGCATTTCCAGGATGTGGCTTTTCATAGCTGAGTTTTACCATATAAGCCCTATGATAATGCTATGACATGTCATTTACTTATTTGGCTAGTTAGTGCCTTGAGTAAATAAGTACCAAACTTGTTTTACCTGCTGGAGTTACTCTCCAAAGATTATAAGGAGGCTGAGAAGCTATAGGAGGTGCATAATGTAAAATGGTTTTTTTTTTTTAAAACAAAACTTTCAAGGAGGTTTCACAGAGGCTTTATGAAGACATAAACAATATCTATGGAAGATGAATGGAATTGAGTGTGTGTATATATATATATATATATATATATATATATATATATATATATATATATATATATATAAAAGTTTGTGTTTAAACGTAGTAAAATTATAACTATAAATAAATAAAACTTCTTAAACCACAAAAACGTTTTAATAATGTATTCATGTACAAGACATACTGTAGTAATTTTCCTCTGAAAATGATTGCATTGCAATCAAGATGTTCATCAGGACATAAATAAATATTTTTTGTGTTTTAAAAGGTTTTATTATTTATAATTAAAAATTACAACACAGTGGCTGAAAGCTATTAAATCCTAGCTAGTAAAATTATATTTTACCTGCCACACTAAAATTACGTTTATTTAAAATGCCAAACTCATGAATAAAATAAATTTCAATTTGGTAAAGTAAATTATAACATTTGTGCAGATAAAACTTTTTTGAGTGCACCAAACACTCTTCATCAGTGTCTCTAGAGAGTAATTAATTATATAATTACTCTAAATATATTATAATTAATTATGCAAAATTATTCACTTATCCAATAATTACTTATAATTTAATCAGTAAATTCAAGATGATTACAACAAGCAACTCTAAATATATGTTTAGCAAGTTGTAAGTTTGTTAAGTATACAGAAGTTCACTAAAGTTTTGCCAAATGCAATACAAAAAAAATATCTACAAGATTATTAAACTTTAAAATCCTAATAATTTTAGATTGTTACACTTTAGAATTGATTTTTCCAAAAGTACCATTTACTTTGTTATATGAGAACAGCTGTATTAGCAAAAGTGTTGCTCATTCTAAATTATTACTGGCTGTTGAAATTTGACCTCAAATTGAAACACATTTCCCCAAATTTTCTCACTCAAGAATAAAGTATTATAATATATGTTTTTTAAAAATTATATTGAGCAGCTGACGTTCATGATGGAAATATGAGTTGAATGACTATGAAATACTAAATTTCATAAATATAATTTTATAATTAATTTTTGACATTGTTATTCTTTGGAAATATAATTTATTGACATAATGAACTTTATAATTTTTTCTTTATTTAAATAATTAGATATAATTTATATTTGATACAGGTTTCTTGAAAGTCCAAAGATCTCAATTTAGCATTTATTCAACTAATAGTCTTGAAACCAAAATTTAGCTTTTAAAATTGAAAAGTTTAACTTTAAAAACATACTTTTCTTTCCTGCACTTTTCTCTAATGCATTGAAATTCCTATGATTAAACATTATACAGTTGTAAATTAATTTTTTTTGTTTAATGATGGTGTCTTTAATATAATATAGTAAAATGTTTTACAAAAATATTTGTGATGCATATGGAATAATTAAATTTTTCCTAAATTTTCTAAACAAAATTTAATATTGAAATCTTGTTGCTGTTCATGACGAGCTGGTTGTTAATTACTGATTACACTTTTGCTTTACTTGAGACCAGACTTTTTGTTAACTAAAGGTTGTTAAATTGTTAACTTACACTTAGAGGAAACGTTTTTGTCTTACGACTTCTTCAGCCTTGTATTTTTGTTGCTAGGATTGCTGCAGTTGTGCTTTTATAATACAATTTTCTGAAAGTTAAAAGTGATGTGATCGAAGAGTATGTGTGATCTGTGCCATGTTTGTTCATTTAGTATGTCATTTTTATGCGTGTTGCTATGCTAAATATATAGATATTTCATACGTTTCTAGTGTGTTTAATGTATGGCCTTTGTTGCATGTGAGGAGGATGCTCATGTTATTTTCCATACTATTGCATGAGTTCTTGAATTTTGTAGTCCATTACGTTCAGTGAAACTTATTAATCTTTAAACAATAGTTTATGACTATCCGATCTTTATATTTAGTAAATTTGTTAAAACTTACTGAGACAGAACGTTTTCTATCGCTATGTGCCGATCTTCATCAGTGTCTTCTGCTTGGAGGTGTTGGGTCAAGCTGTACGGTTTTAAAGATAGGTTTTTGATAGTATCAAGGAGTATGTGTGATTTGTATAGTGTTTGTTCGTTTAATATGTTTGTACTTTGTGTTTTTGTGTGTCTGTAAATTTCATATTGTTCTAGTGTGTTGAGATGTGGTCCTTATTTGTTGATGTGTAGGATTTCTAGATTATGGTAAATCTCTGTGTATTTTGCCTTGTTTCTTTCATGTGATTGTAAAACGTTGATTTGGTGTTCTGTTTGTGTTCCTTGCCTCTTTGTTTAAAGCTGCGAGTTAATTGCATGAGTGTTTAGTATACATGAGGTGATTTGTGAAGGTGGATTCAATAGTAGTGTGCAGTGGGCTTTTGTATTCTTTATATCTTCTGTCTGTTTGTCCAATATAGAACTTATTGCAGTTGTTGTATTTTAGTTTGTATACTCCTTGGTTATTGTATGTGTTCGTATTGTTATTAATGCTGTGTCTGATAGCCATTTGGCTTTTATTTGTTGTTCTGTAATCTACATTGTATTCTGCTTTTTTGAACCGGTGTGCTATTTTATTTATGTATGTGAGGGTGATGAATTTGTTTGTGTTTTTGTTGATTGTGTTGTTCTTACTGTTCTTGTTGAGTATTTTTCTGTGTAATTTGTCAATTAAATAATTGTCATATCCGTTTTTGTTAAAAATATTTGGCTGCATGTTTATGTTGTATTGGGTGGTTCAATGTGTTGTGTATCTGTCATGGTTGGCTTGCAGTATTTGTTGAATTTGTTTGTTTTGATTTTTTGTTACGGTGATGTCTAAGAAATTCAATGGTTTGTTGTTTTCAAATTCTGCAGTGAACCGGATATTTTTGTGTATTTTGTTTATATGTGTTAGGAGTTGTTGGCAATGTCTTATGTTTCCTCGGTATAGTATTATAACATTGTTTACATATCTGTGCCAATATATTATCTCATCTGCTTGTTTGTTATTATTTATGATTTTATTCTGTTCTATGTGTTGTAGGAATATTTCTGCGAGAATACTTGAAACCGGTGAACCCATTGGTAGGCCTTGTTTCTGTGTGTAATATTTGTTGTTATGGGTGAAGTAGTTCTGTTCTGTAATGGGGTTCAAAATGTGTATGATTTCTTTTGTGATTTTTTCTGGAGTGTTGTTAAGTCTTAGATTGTCTCGTAATATGTTTAGTGTTTCTGTGACTGGGATATTGGTATATAGGTTTGTGATGTCAAACGATGCTAGGGTTGAGTTATGAGGGATTTCAATGTTCTTTATTTTGTTTACTAGATCTATTGTGTTCTTTATATTTGTGTGTGTGTCTAGTTTAATGTATTTTCTAATAGTTCTATCTATATGGCGTGCTGTTTATGTGCGGGTGATTGTTGGCTGTTGATTATTGGTCTTATTTTCGTTCCTTGTTTATGTAGTTTAGGAAGTGCTTGTAGGGTAGGTGCCTTAAGTCTTATTGCTTTAAGGTATTTTTTCTGTGTTTTAGATATTTTTAGATAGTGAATCAGTGAATTCAAGATGATTACAAGTCACTTTAAATATAATTAGTTTATTACCAATATAAGTTATCATAAAATTTAAAACCAAATAAATTTTATCTACAGTTTTTGGCGAGTTTATTATTTTTCTTTAAAATAATTAAGTTATAGTTTTGAGGCTAGTTTTATTTAATTTTTCAGACTAAAACACATAAATTTACTCCTACATAGGGAATCTTATCGCATTAGTACCATCTAATTTTACTGTAGAACTAGTACTGTAATATGAACAAAATATTTTTCTGGATGTAGTACAGAAAAAAGTTTTTGGGGTATGTTTATTTTAATTTTTTTCTTATTTTATAAATAACAGAAACACCTCTTGAGAGATTGCCACCTTGCAATTTAAATACACCCTTATATGACTCCAACTGCCTAAAATAATCAACGTTTCAATTATTTTAGGTGTGATGTATTGGATAAAAAATTTACTTTTTTATCAGTAAGGTATATTTTAGAATTATGATTTGATTTTAAATACTTTTCTTATCAATAAGTAGATAGTATTATTTGTATATACATTTTAAATGTCAACCTTGAATTGCAATTAACAAATTTGTTGAGCACTGTGGACTAATTTTTTAACCAAATAAATAAAACCCACTAACCACAAAACAAAAATCTTTATTTCACTACAATTACTTTATGTACATTTCGTTTATATGATAATCATCTTCAAAAGTACTATTTGTACATAAAGTACTAAATGTACATAAAATAATTGTAGTATAATGAAGATATTTGTATTGTGGTTAGTAGTTTTTATTTGTTTGCTAAAATTAAACAATATATTACAGGAACCTTATGAAGATTCAAAGCCAATTTTCCCACATTTCTCATTTAAGACCGTCTTTTAGCAGCTGAACCCAGTTCAAGGTGACTAAATTCTTTCTTGACTAACTTAATCCTAATGGTATATACCCACCAGTGTTGAGGTTCTTATTTTTTATTTAACCTATCTACCCCAATCTCTTCTGACAACCCCAATGAAGTCCAGGAAGCGAAATAATTTATAGTGTTAAAACATTCATGTAGTTACTCATTCTGATATTTGCTTCTGAAAAATTTTTCTTTAACTGTTGTCAAATTTTGTTCTGTTGTATAACTGATAAAGGCTTTATCAATTAATTTTTTAAAAAATAATAATAAATGTATATAGGCCTGTATTTATGATAGAGTTACAAAATTAAGTGGGAAATTAGAGAGCGAATTTACTTGCAATTTTCCATTTCCCCTTCTATACAGTATATGACGTTTTACTATTATTTTTGTTTGTTACTATTTAATTACTTTTTTTTTGTTTTTAAATTATGAAACTGATGGTGGTCTATAATTTCTCATTCTATCCATCTCCTGTAATGCTTCATTATTTCAAGAAACCTTTCTCTTATAATTTAATATCCATCTTTAAGTAAAATACTAGCTATGGTAAAGTTAGCTCAGTGCTAAAGTGCTGGATTTCAAACATGTAGTCATTCAGTTCAAATCCAACCAAGACATCAACTTTTTAAATTTAATTAATGAATAAATATTTGTAAAAGCTGTATTAACATCAATTGTCATCCACTATAGGTTAAAAAAATGTTTTTGAACTTGAATTGATGAGTAAAAACAACTGTAAATTTGTCCAAGGTATATATGAGGAGAGTATGAACTAATAGAAGGAATTGAATAACAAATGAAATAAAAAATTTAAAGAAATATTATAAGAACAATAAAGTTTTAATTGTATGCAATTATTGTCACTGAGTGAAAACTTTCAACTAACTCAGTTACTTATGATTTATTCAGTGAATTCAAGATGTTTACAAAAAGGTTTAAAATTTTAATATTTAGAGATGCATTTGTAGAATGAGGAATCTGTAATTTTAGCAAGTGTAGTGTTTCTATTGTAGGTTAAAAACAGCAATTACGGTTTGGCCTAGTGATCATTGCTCCTATGTTGATTTTGGTGTTTGAGAACCTGTAATAACAAAAATTAATTAAAAACACTTGTAAATATGTTACAATTGCCTATAGTAGCACTTACTTTATATTGTTGAGGACAGAAGTTTCGGGAGATGTGTCCCATTGTCAACTCAGACAGTAATGTCTCTCAGACGGTGGGACATTTCCCCAGAAACTGCCGTCTTCAACAAATATAAGTAAGTGCTACTATAGGCTAGTGTAGCATATTTAGAAGTGTTTTAAATTAAAAACTAGTAGCTCACGTGAAGATGGAACCAACAAATGTAAACAAAAACTAGCTCACTGAAATTCCCAGTGAGTTTTTGGTTTTGATATAAGGTTTACTGAATATTAGGATACACCAAAAATACTCTTTTAAAACATCATTCAAAGTTAAACAATTTTAAATGAAAATACATTAAGTTCATGATATTCTTATCTATCATAAGTGATTATTTAAAGAACTAAGTGAGAACTATTGATAGTTTTACAGTTCTTTAAATAATTACTTTAGATTCATTCAGTGAAATTAAGACTCACTTTTTTTATGAATATGTCAGATGATACCGAAATAGTGCATGGTACCTACTTAGATATTTCTAAATGTATTCAACACAGATTAGCCAATGGTTTAATAGATTGAGTAATAGTCTGATAACACACCTTTGAGTAGATAAGACCTTTTCATGATAAATGTGTACTTTTATACTATAGTTTTTGTTAGAAGGTTATTGCAGTGAGTGATGGCTCTCAGAGGCTTGCTTCTGCTCTGTCTTGTGTGTATATCATCTGCAGACCCATTATGTAATTACAATTTTTATTACTAAAAACCAATTCAATTTTAAAATTATGTTTTTTAGTTAAAAAAAGGTGTTTGTACCAAATTAATGCTCTTGACTAAAAGAAAATTAAAGTTAAAATTTATTTTAAAAAGAATTTTATTAGCTTGAATCATTTTAAGAAATACTTTTCGGAATTTGGAATGAGGAATAACCATTAGGTTTAAAAAAATCTGGATTAGTATTAAAAACAATAAATTTAATTGTGAAAGAAAAAAATCGTTAGTTTTTAGTGATTTATATATTCTTGTGAGGAGAAAGCAATTTTTGAATTTTTTAAAATGACTTTATTACAATGACTTAATTTATAAATTACTTTCAAATTTCTTAGCAATCTATAATCTTTATTAAATAGCAGTATTTATTAATTTTTATTAACATATTCACTTTAATTAATATTATTAATGATGTCAGAAAATAAATTGTACAAGTAGAACTATTTAACGCTTAATTAATAAATTTAGAAATCTCAGCTATTTTAAAATGTATGAATTGTATGAAGGAAAATGCGTGTATAGATTAAAAAACAAATTACGTTTTCCATCTTTAAAATAGTGTTATTTCTGTGAGCATTTCTATACTTAAGAATTTATCTGAAAACACTTGTAAATATGTTACACTTGCCTAGAGTAGCACTTAGTTTTATAATTGTTGACAATGGCTGTTTCAGAATTAATTAAGAATTTATGTTTTTAAATAAATGGCGAAATGATATGTTATGAGTATACACTGTCTGCTTATTTGATATCTTTTTTAATGTTTTGTACGCTTTTTATTCAGAGTTCCAAAATACTTAGTGTTGTTAAAATATAAATATGTTTGGAACTTGCCTACAGTAGCACTTACTTATGTCTGTTGAGGACGGCCGTTTCGGGAGATGTGTCCCTTTGTCAACTCAGACCGTAACTCAGAGTTATGGTCTGAGCTGACAAAGGGACACATCTCCCGAAACGGCCGTCCTCAACAAACATAAGTAAGTGCTACTATAGGCAAGTTCCAAACATTTAAAAGTGTTTAGTGATAACTAGTAGCTCACGTGAAGATGGAATCAACAAATATATATATATATAAATTTGTACATTAAATATAATTAAAATATATACGGCAAATTATATGGAGAGCTCTAAAATAATTAACTACAACATTTTTATTACAAATATGTTTACTGGTTACATGCACCAAACAGGATGAATTAAAATGTTTTAAGTTTTAAAGTTATAATAAAAATTACAAAGAGTGTAAAATATTAAATGGAGTTATACCTATAAGTATAAAACCTTCAGTTCTACAATTTTTTGTAAATCTGGTTATAAAGGCACTCTAACCACTGTTTAATTCTATTAAACATTTTGTTTGGTTTTAAAAGTAAATTTCCTTTTGTTTGTTTAGACGAGTAATTAATTACTCTTCTATTATAGTTGCTTGTTGTAATCATCTGGAATTCTCTGAATAAATTATAAGTAAATATTGTGTAATTGAATGAAAACTTGGGTTGGCTTAAATGTTTGTTTTGAAATCCGTCAGCAAGTAAGTTGAAAGTTTTTAGTCAGATACGCAGTAATTACTATTATTGTAATATAATTTCTATTATATATTTTGAGACTATATTTCTGATTTACCAAAAATTATTGGTTTATACAGATTAGTGTTTTCATGATCATAGGTTAAAAAAATCTTGTTTATCTTTTCCATTTCACTGTCTTTTTCTTGTGCTTATAGAAATTGTTTACATTGCCACTATCATTACAAGTACAGTACATTTATTATTGCATTCTATTCTCCATGACAATTTGCAAAACCCTTTTTTAAAATGAACATATCAACAATTTACCAAAGTAATAACTATAATATGTTTATGAAGAATTTACCAATAAATAACGTTTTTATTTTGCTAAGTGGTTTCTTCAGTGTCCAAGCTGACCTTGAGAAACATTGACAAACTATGTGGCAATGATGTTAAAATGTCATAGAAATGAATACGCAGTAACTCAATATCTGATAACCAATGACACAAAATACAAACAAATTTACCAGACTCACATGCATAAGTATAACCTCAAATAAAATTCCTCAAATATTTTTTTAAAAAACGTACAGGATTGTATTCAAGATTACCAACAAACAACAACACATCTACAATACTGGGGGGTGCAAAAGTTACTACACACTACATTAAACTAATACTGAATTTATTTTTTATTACAAAAAAATTTACAATTCACAACTTACAATTACTTTTTATGTTCAATGTGTTTTTTGTCTTCACTAATACATCTTTCAAGCCTCTCTCGAACACCGTTACATACTCTAAGGCATAGTCTGGTATTACCGTCTAAATCTTCAATGCCTTATTGAAGTTGATGAAGTATTTCATTTCGTCAATGGTCTGAAACTTTTTTGAATAAACAGAGTCTTTGATGAGAACCCATACAAAAAGATCTATCCAATACAACTTGAAAGATGTATTAGTGAAGATGGAAACACTTTGAACATAGAAAATAATTGTGTTATAAATTGTAAGTTTTTTTATGTAATAAAAAATAACTTTGTTATTGTTTGGGAAAAGTCTTTGTTTGCTATAGTATGCAGCGACTTTCGCACCACTCTGTATAACAAAAGCAAAACATATAGTCTCCAAGCACCCGATATATAAAAATCTAATCAGACTGTAACAAATTTTTCATTAGACAAACAGGTTGCAATATTTAAAAGAGACTCAAAGAACACATACACTCTATTAATCATAACATTGACTTATCTTTTTCTAACTATATAATAGAAACAGACCATACTCACACAGACATAACCATAACCTATAAATTCTCCACATCAACAAAAATCAACCATATCAGCAGGGACAGATAATACCCCCAAACGACAAGTTACACCAGGACAAAATTATAAGCATAGGAAAAAATTTATTAAAATCAGTTACACCACATTTTTTACTTTTACTAGATGGGTCAAACATAGCTGCTAAAGATAAATAAAAAAAATAAACATAAAATTTAATTTGAGGACATAGCTACACTTTGAAAACTTTCCAAGAAAGAGTTGCAAGGTTTTGGTAAATGTATTGCTATACTTTGGCATTAATGTTTAAAAATAGACTTCACCCTATAAAACATACTATTAGTAAAATATTCTAATTACTCGGACTTGGATGCTGTACTGTCATATTACTGTTAAAACAAAGATCAAGTAATGTAAACAAAAATGTTTAAAGTCAATTCCCACTTAAATCCACAAAAAAAATTTCATTTGAATTACTTTTTATTAAATAATATTTATTATAAACTATGTGTTGAAATTGCTGTTCTATCAGATAATCTATAACATAAAATCAGTTGTTTTATGAAATCATATGTTATCACTTATTTCAAGCCTTGTTTTATGAAATCATATGTTATCACTTATTTCAAGCCAAATGGGACGAAATTACTAAATTGCAATCTTGCCCCTTTTATGAACAGTTTTTCTCCCTTATAAAATAATATTAATGGATTGAATTTAATTAACAAATTCATATTTTTTTTTTTTTTTTTTTTTTTTTTTTTTTTTTTTTTTATTAAAACTGGTCATTTCTGACCAACCATTAATTTACATTTAATAATTATATTTTAGCTTATATTACAAAGAATCCATTGATTTCTATTGTATCTTGTTTGATGTTGGAAGCCAACCGGCGTGAGGAAGAGTATTGTTGTCACTCTTGTCGTTCAACGAGTTCAAATGGTTTTGTCCTTTTGAGTCGTCTTGTCAGGTGGTTGTTGTCGAGAAGTCTCAGTGCCTCAGGATTTTCGTGTTGAGTGAGCCGATTTACGTGTTTGATGGCGTTCTGTTTTATGACTTCCTCGACCATGGGTACACCAAGATCGCAATGCAAGTCACTGTTACGCACATACCAAGGAGCGTTGGCGATGTTTCTTAGTACTTTGTTCTGGAAGCGTTGTATCCCTTGTATGTGACATTTGCTGGCACAGCCCCAAAGCTGTATACCATACGTCCAAACCGGTTTGAGGATTTGGTTATATACCAATAGCTTGTTGTATATTGATACCCGTGAATTTCGACCGAGTAGCCAATACATTTGCCTGTAGCGAGTCTGGAGTTCTGTGAGTTTTATTTTGACATGCTCGACCCATTTGGCTTTTGCATCAAGATTCATGCCGAGATATTTAGCTGAATCATGGTATGGGATAACACTTCCATTCATTTCGAGCCTCTGAGGGTTTGGGATTCTCTTGTTTGTAAAGTTCACATGGACTGCCTTCTGGTCGTTGAGTTTGATGCGCCATTTCTTGGTCCAAGCCTCAACTGAATCGTTTGATCTTTGTAAGCGTGTTGTCGATTCTTGAACGGTTTTCGCTGTCGCTGCGTTTGCTGTGTCGTCTGCGAAAGTGGCCGTGATGACGTTGGCTGTTTGCGGAAGATCACTGGTGTACAGCAAGTACAGGATTGGTCCCAATACGCTGCCTTGTGGGACTCCAGCTTGTATTTCCTTGAAGTCAGAATACGTAGATTCGTGGTTTACTCGAAACAGTCTGTTCGATATGTACGACAAATTCATATTTGAAACAATTTTATTAGCATGAAGTTCCATCTACTAAGAATTCAAAAAGATGTATTTGAACTTGAGTAATTGAATAAAAAGTATTTTTTTTAACAGTTGAAAATTTGAAGAATATATATAGCAGGAGAGTATAAACTAATATTAGGAATTGCAAAAACTCACCCACTTCTCTCTGGACCGAATTCATCTTTAGTGTTGTAGATGTATAAATAATTATGGGTAGGTGAGGGGTAGGGCGAAGTTACTGGGAGCTGATAGATAGGGGTGTACCTCAATATGTTGCAGAGGGGGCATATCTCATTATAATGGACAGGTACATTTATTATGTGGGGGCACCTGTGGTGTAACCTATATCACAGCTCAACACCCTAAAACAATATAAAATTTACAAATATACCAATATACAAAAAAACATATTAAATAAACAAACCTAATTTAGATCACGTATACTTTAATTAAAAGATACTTAACTTAGTGAATACATAACAGCTTACTTGCTAAACCCTAAAGCAAGTAAGCCCTTACGTATTCACTTAGTTAAGTATCTTTTAATTAAAGTTTAATCAGTGAATTCAAGATGATTACAACAAGCAAGTTATAGTTTTTTACCGAATTATAGCAAACCTGCCTGTAAAATTTTTAAAATTCAGTTTATGCAATTTATTAAGAATAATGAAATATTTGATTTTAATGATGTTAAAAGTACTGTTTATAAAACTGTAAGTTATGGCTAATATTAAATTAATAAACTTTTAGCTCTTGTAAATAATTTTCGGATAGAAAATTGAAACGGAGAGTGTATTTGTATTAACATGAATTGGTCTGTGTTCTGACATTAACGTTAAAACATTAAAATTGCTGCTTAACAATGCTTTTTAGTGGTCAGCCTAAACAGTGATGATAATTGCTTAGTGCAATCAAAAATATTACACCTGAGTAAGGTGTTTATCAATTTACTTAAGTAATATGTTTAGCAATTTAACTTTTTTAAATTCAAATATATTTATGGTTACGTGTAGAGCCATTGTTGACCAATTTGTAATGAATTATATCTGTAATATTGCAAATACTTAGAACTTTAGTATTTAGTCAGGCAAGATTTATTTTGTTGCCCTTGTTAGGGTAAAGTAATTCAAATAGGTTTACCATTCTTAAAAAGTATATCCTACTGTAAAAGTCGTATTCTACTCACACCTCGTACTTTTAAATTGTGTTTGTGCTCGTTGTTGTAAAAAATATCATTCAATACACATTTGTAAAGTGTATGGAATCAATTTACATGTTTCTGCAGCTTGTAACTTTCCTGTATTACGGAACACTTTTATGTACTTGTATTGTGAAGATAAACAACTTGTTATATTTTGAAACTTATTTCAGTGCTTCGGATGGAATAGAAATCTTGCAATGGATTAGTTTTTCTCTCATTGGAATCTTATGCAAATCTAATCACTAGATGCTATAAAAATAAATTTTATTAAATCTCAAACAAATTTAAAAGAAAAAAGTGGCTCAAGGTCGAAATTTTTATATATTTTTACTCTCTATTCCATATACATTTTTGCTTATTTTTTTTAGTTCCTACAAATGTCTTTTGAAGAAATTTGCTATACTTATGAAAACCATTCAGGCGCCCCTAAATGGCTGACACCTTTAGGCGTGGCCCAAGCTTGCCCTCCCTGTAAGTACTACCATCAAAATACAAACAGGTTTGCTTCTGATGTACATTAGCAGTATCTCTTCGACTTGAAATCCAGACATTATTGATTTTGACCCCAAAGCAATCTCTCACTAAAAGGATTTTTGTACAATAGGCTATTGCGATGTGTTCATTATATAAGTGTTCTGTGGGTGCCATGTAAACTTTATTCCAAAGTAAAAAAAAAACTAAACACTTTTAAATGTTTTAAACTTGCCTATAGTAGCACTTACTTTGCTTGTTGAGGATGGCCGTTTTGGGAGATGTGTCCCTTTAAACGGCCGTCCTCAACAAGCAAAATAAGTGCTACTATAGGCAAGTTTAAAACATTTAAAAATGTTTAGTGATTACTAGTAGCTCACGCGAAGATGGAATCAACAAATGTTAAAAAAAAGTATAAAATTTCCTCAATTCTGCATAAACCAAAACTGAATAAGTGAATAAAATAAAGAGATTTTTGATGCTATGTTTGTTTTATTTTCAGAGTAAACCAGTAATAAGGCTTTCTGACAAAATAAACAAATATAGGTCAAAATCAATAATTCTTAATAATATCTCAGGACTCAAAAACAAAATTGTAAAAACCATAATTCTTATTAACACTCATAACACTTATATTCCTAAAATATAAACATTATATTTTATTTTACCAAGATAAATCTAAACTCAAAATAATCTCCATCAATATATCATTATAAATGATACACAATGATATAAAATTCTTAATATACACATCTTCACTTCTGTTAGGAATATTTGTATATATTTAAGTATATTTTTCTGCCTTTCCTAACATTATAATTAATAATCACTTAAACAATAGTTTATGACTATCCGAGCTTTAAATTTAGTAAATTTGTTAAAACTTAGTGAGACAGAATGTTTTCGATCGCTATGTGCTGATCTTCATCAGTGTCTCTATGAAGAGATGTTGTGAGACACTGATGAAGATCGGCACATAGCGATCGAAAACGTTCTGTCTCAGTAAGTTTGAACAAATTTATTAAATTTAAAGTTCGAATAGTCATAAACTATTGTATAAGTGATCAATAAGATTCACCGAACGTAATGGACTACAAAATTCAAGATTATGTTTTATATCCAATAACTGCTGGATTTCAAACATGTCATACAGTTCGAATCCAACTTAACTTTTTAAAATTAATATAATGAATTATTATTTGAAAAAAAAACTGTATTAACATCAAGTGTCATCCACTACGAGATTAAATAAGTGTATTTGAACATGAGTGGATGGATAACAAATTATTAACGATGAAAATTTGAACAAGATATGTATAGTATACACTAATAGTAGTGGTTTAATTGTAATTATTTAATAAAAAAGAACTAATATAAAAGTTTTCTTTGTTGACTTAAGTAAACATTGACTTAATTTTTTTAAATATTTCAGTATATGTTTATTGTTATTGCGAAAACCATATATTATAAAAACATTCAAATTTCTTATTTCATCATATTTTACAAAAACTATAATGCTAGTTTCAAATGATACAAGTAATTTAAAAATGAATCTTTATTCTACAAGTTTATCATTCCAAATATTATGCAAACACTGAGCCTAGCAACTTGAAACAGCCACTTAATCATTGAGTCATTGACATTTAAAATCTTTAATGCAATGTTCATTGTGTAAAGTCCAAGTGTAAATTAAATAAAGGAGATGGCTTTGTAAAGATTATTTTTTACTCTTTATTTTTTTTAAAATATGAATGTGTTACCACATTGTTATGAAAATAGAGTAATATCATATAATTAGCAATATTTAAGATTTGGCAGTCTTAATAAATGTTTAAAGAAAAATAATAAGCTAAATTTAAAAAAATGAATGAAGGTACCTTTAAAGGTTTTTATTTAGGATTTGAACTATTAAATCACATATTTAGAGTATAGTTTACTTATATTTCTTTAAGATTATTTAGCCTGTATCCTTTTATTTTGTATTAAGCTGCTAAAAAATAGTTAGGTTATACCTAAATCCAATCGTATACCTGCAATTATTTGGTTTGGAGTATTATACAATCAGGCCATGATATAACTGAGTTATAAAGGACATTTGCTTTATGACAATGGGGGATTTGTCTCAAACTTTTAAATATCCATTGCACAAAATATTTATTTTATAATGTAGAAGACTTTTGGAGAACTATAAAATTATAGATGACTTAAGACATGTAAACCCCAAATTCATGATTGTTAAAATGAATTTATACATATTCTATTAACCGTTACTTATATATGGATGAGAATTTTGTTAAATTAATTTTAATTCTAAAAGCTAATAGAGAAAGCTAGTGATTCAGTGGTGACTTCATTATCTGTATATTCAGTAGGTGTGGTCTTTGTCTACTGATATAAATAGGAAATGTTTCACTCACTTATTAGTGTTACCTAAGCTTACAAGGTTAAATTGTTTGCTGATTTGAGACTCAAACCATGCAAAATTATTAAATTCATTATTAGTTGATTATTTGTTTAAAAATAGTTTGTACAAAATACTTCATTAGGTCAGTATTATTCACTTGTGAAAAAATGGTCATCAATATGTGGAAATCAGTATGGCCAAACATGTTATCTTTCACCAAAATCAATAAATTATTAATACTTTTCAGTTCATCATTCAAAGAAAAAATTAAAACATATTTATATTTAAGTATGTTTTAATGACAACTTATGTTGCTATATATTTGGCTATTTGCATTTACTTACTTACCTTTAACATATTTTTAACTTTCTTTGTGTAGATTTAAAATATGTTATACAAATAATTCTGTTTTGCTACCAAACTGGTATTTCATAGGCACTAAAAAATAAGTAAGCCTTCAGACAAACTGTGTAGTAGGTATAGCTAAGTGTTTTTACCTTTCTTTACTTGCCCAATATCTTTTTTTTTAATCTGTCTTATCTCCTTTGACTCTTGTGGCATTAACACTTTCACTATAGAGGTATCCCTGACATGTCTTGATTTGAGTATCAGCTGTTGCTGATAAACACTCTCCAGTTTTTAAACACACTCCCCAGTTTTTACATAGGCCAGACAAGGAGGTCATTTTACACAGCTACCAAGAACACATAAAAGCACTAACAAAAACACCCAATCAAACTTCACCGAACATCTGATATCCACAAAACATGACTACACAAACATAACATCTAACCTAAAAATTCTTCATAAACAAAACACAACTAACCAACAAAACACAACTAACCAACAAAACACAACTAAACAATATGAAATATACAGAAATTTCAAACTACACCCTACACACATAACACCCAATTATATTATAACTCACACACACTTTTCGACATCATAATTAATAATACTCACCAAAATACACCCAAATCCCCAAACCTAATATCCTACCTCCACCCCAACCTACAAAACCCTTAAGATCAGTTACGGTCTGACAAAGGGACACATCTCCTGAATCGGCCGTCTTCAACAAATATAAGTAAGTGCTACTATAGGCAAGTTGTAAAGTATTTACAAATGATTTTAGTAAAAACTAGTAGCTCATATGAAGATGGAATATACATACATACATATATATATATATATATATATATATATATATATATATATATATATATTTATTTATTTATTTATAATTTAATCAAAAAGTGTATTCAATCATAAAAGTTATAGTCAGATATTAAAATCTTACTTTTGGAAAATATTGGATCTCTGAAGATGTTGATTTCTCTGTTTTAGTCAGATTATGTGTCACAGACAAAGTAAAAGGAACAAATCTATGCCAACTAGTGATAAGAGGTGATAGCCCAGTAGAATGCACAGCTGTCTCAGACAGGTAAATATACTAAAATATCTATCATATTCATGGGAAACATATTTTTCACAATGTCAAATTAATTAAAAGCACTTTCAATAAGAATTTGATTTCTTGAAGTGTTTCTTAAAACTTTAAATTATTTGTTGCTATTACAATTGCATCTTATCAAAAGACTAACATTGTAAAAAACTTACATTTTCTATTGTAATGTGATATTTGTAAAGTGATATTGATAAAAATAATTTCAAAAGATCTCAAGATGTAAAACACAAAAAATGAGAGAATCAAAATGATGTTTGAAAGTAAATACTTATTAACGTTTATGTTGTCTTTTTTTGTTTGAAAGTAAGTAGGTTTTATAAAATACTGCAACTGTTATGTCAAAAAATAAGATTAATACTGAATTAATGAAGATACTATTATGTGAATAAATCTTTAATTATTTTAGCCTAATTTGAACTTATGAAAATAAATACTTATATTATTAATATTTTGTTTACAACCTGTTTGTAGTCTCTTATTATGAATATAAGTGAGATACTATCAACAAGAACTAACTCCACAAAAGAAAACTAGAAAAAAGAGAAAATATTGCTTTCAATGTGATAACTAGAACATTAAAAACTACGCCTACACCATAGTATTATTATAAATAAACTCTGAAAATCTATAAATAAAGACTGAACAAGAGAGAACAGTCTCAAAAGAGGCCTTACCTTCTTCTAGATTTGGGCTTTTCCTCAAAACACCTAGAAACTTGAAACCACTAAAATGCAGGTACAGGTACTCGCAGATTCAGGGAGGGTCATGCCTCCTTCAGACAGTCAAAACACCGTGGGTTCTTATTTTTAAAAGTTTAAAATTATTAGTTAGTTAAGTCAAGAGTAGGCGTATACCAATAGGAAGCAATGTCTGCAAGGGGTGGGGATGTGATTAACAGTATATAAAGACAAGATCAAGGTTAATGTGAACAGTACTATTTAAGTTTTGTAAATGGAGTCATTCCAAAATGCGTCAACAAAGGAAAAATGCATCTCTTTTAATGTTAGGGGAATCATAAATATGTACTCGAATATAAATAACTCTGTCTTTTTCTTTAAACTTAACGAGATTTCATTAGAATAGATTATTGTTGTGATAACCAATCGCTACACATCTGGCTGTTAGTAGTGTTAGTGTCCAAGGTTATTTCAAAGTCACTCTTAACTTAGTGTCTAAGTAGGCTACAGGCTATATTTTTTTCATTAAAACACTTGTAAATATTTTACAACTTGCCTATAGTAGCCCTTACTTACATTTGTTGAGGACAGACGTTTCGGGAGATGAGTCCCATTGTCAACTCAGACCGTAACTGATCTGAAGGTTTTCATAGGCTAGTGTGGGGGTGGGATATTATGTTGGGGTGTGGGTGTATTTGATGAGTATTACGAGTTATAATGTCGAAAAGTTTGTGTGAGTTATAATGTAATTGGGTGTTGAGTATGTGTCTAGGGAGTAGTTTGAAATGTTTGACCCATAAAATACCATACAGATTATCCAAAACCCACAATCTAACCAAAACATTACCAAAATACAATTAAACATAGCCTATTCCACACACAACACTCTCAATAAACAATTTAAACCCAGCAACAAAATCCATGACATTTACAACACCGCTGGAGTTTACAAACTAACTTGCAGTTCATGCCCCAGTTTTTACATAGGACAGACAGGGAGGTCATTTTACACATGCTAACAAGAACATATGAACGCCCTAACAAACAATACCAAGCAAACTTCGTCAAACATCTCATATCCACAAAACATGACTACATAAACATAACATCCAACCTACAAATTCTTCATAAACAATACAGAAATAACCAACGCTACACAACCAAACAATACAAAATATACAGACACTTGAAACTACACCCTAGACACATACTCAATACACAATTACATTATAACTCACTCAAACTTTTCAACATCATAACTCTTAATACTCGCCAAAATAACACCCACACCCCCACCATAATTTCCCACCCTCACCCTAGCCTACGAAAACCTTGAGATCAGTTACAGTCTGAGTTGACAATGGGACTCATCTCTCTTAACGGCCATCCTCAACAAATATAAGTAAGTGCTACTATAGGCAAATTGTAAAATATTTACAGTTGTTTTAGTGAAAACTAGTAGCTCATGTGAAGATGGAATCAAATAATATAATTCTTTGCTCTTATAATAATGAGATTACCAAGCATTGAAATAATGTTTGCTGTGAAGAGATGATGAAACTTGCTCCTAAATTACCTTTAGGGTGTTCCTGGTATGTTTGTTACATAACTGTTGCGAAAAGGATAAATATCCAGGTCCGCCTCTGGCCACAACTACTTAAAAATGACATTCAATTTCAATCCATATAGTAGTACTGTTGCTAGTGTTTAAAACCAATAAATCCTTAATATCTAAAGTCAAGAAAATCTTTTTTATATAAAAGAACCATATACTAGCATTTACTACTTTGTTGCATGAGGATGACTGCTTTAGAAGATGTTTTCCAAGGTTACTGAGTTATTTTTGTAATAATTTCATCTGAAGATGATTGCTTTGCAATTGAAATATATAAACAGGTTTGAATAAGAACTTGTATTTATGGTTAAGTGCTTTTATTTATTTAAATTAAAAATTATGAAAGTTGCTTGTTGTAATCATCTTGAATTCACTTATTAAATTATAATTAAATAATCATAATAATAGACAAACTATGGTAAAAAAAAACACTAAAATTAACACTACAGACAGGGTAAACAAATATATCACATTACCATACATAAACAAAACAATAAACAAAATATCCCACAAATTTCAAAAAATAGGATACAAAATAGCATACAAAACTAATAACAAGTTACAATACAAAATACAACACAACAACAAAGATAAACTACAAGCACCAGGCATATACAAACTGAATTGCAATGAATGTAACAAATTCTACATTGGACAAACAGGTCGAAGCTTTAAACAAAGAATCGAGGAAGATAAACTGAACACCAACTCAACATTTTACAATCACATAAAAGAAACAAGATACAAATACACAGACATTTACCATAACCTAGAAATCCTACATATCAACAAAAAAGGACCACATCTCAACACACTAGAATAATATGAAATTTACAGACACAGAAAAACACAAAGTACAAACATATTAAACAAACAAACACAATACAAATCACACATACTCTTTGATACTATCGAAAACATAACTTTAAAACTGTCACCGCTTGATCCGACATCTCCAAGCAGAAAACACTGTTGAAGATCGGCACATAGCGATCAAAAACATTCTGTCTCAGTAAGTTAAGTGAATACTTACAGTTTACTTGCTGACACTTTTGGAAACGATCGTTGTTTTTATGAAGCTAAGCTTCTACTCAATTTCACTTAGTTATGTATTATTTAATTACAGAAAAGTTACACCTTGCAGTTTTTGTGTTGTATATCTTGATTGTTTTTAACAATTAACTTTATTGATGTCACTTGCATAAAACATCTACTTACTGATTTAAACAAAAATACACACTCACAATCAAATGGTATACTTGAATACATAATTAACAACTATTCTATGAACAGTGACACACCAAAGAACACCAATACACTACAGACCCACAATAACACAACATACCTGAGCAACAGTCTTGTCTGTGATCTATAGCATTGAGCAATGCTGATCTAGTGCAAAACGTGTCTGCTGAAAAATATCAATAAGTAGTGGTTTTTTGTCAAGTGATATTAATAAATATAAAATTTACACTAAACACTTTTAAATGTTTATAAACTTGCCTATAGTAGCACTTACTTATGTTTGTTGAGGACGGCCGTTTCGGGAGATGTGTCCCATTGTCAACTCTGACCGTAACTGATCTCAAGGTTTACGTAGGTTAGGGTGTTAGGGTGGTGTAGATATTATAGTGGTGTGAGTGTATTTTGTGAGTATTAGGAGTTAAGATGTCAAAAAGTGCGTGCGAGTTGTAATGTAATTGTGTACTGAGTATGTGTGTAGGGTGTAGTTTGAAATGTCTGTATATTTCATATTGTTCGGTTGTGTAGCGTTGGTTATTTCTGTGTTGTTTATGAAGAATTTGTAGGTTAAATGTTATGTCTATGTAGTCATGTTTTGTGGAGTTGAGAGGATCGGCGAAGTTTGATTGGTAGTTATTGTTTTTTAGAGCCTTTATATGTTCTTGGTAACGTGTGTAGAAGGACCTCCCTGTTTGGCCTATGTAAAAACTGGGGCACGAACTGCAAATCAGTTGTAAACTCCAGTGGTGTTGTAAATGTCGTCGATTTTGTTGTTGGGTTTAAATTGTTTATTGAGAGTGTTGTGTGTAGAGTAAGCTATTACACTACAACTCGCACGCACTTTTTGACATCATAACTCCTAATACTCAAGAAATACACCACACCACCATAATATCTCACCCCCACCCTAACACCCTAACCTACGTAAACCTTGAGATCAGTTACGGTCTGAGTTGACAATTGGACACATCTCCCGAAATGGCCTTCCTTAACAATCATAAAAGTAAGTCCTACAATAGGCAAGTATTATTCTGTAAAAGTGTTTTCAGTTAAAAACTAGTAGCTCATGTGAAGATGGGATCAAATAATAAAAAAGATAATTTATTTCTAACGGATTCATCATATAAGGATCGAAGGATATGAGGTGGCAAAAATTCATGTAAAGATCGAAACAAAGAAAACACATCTAAAACCACTTTTTTTTAAAGAAAAAACACATCCAAATGAATACAAGAAAAAGATTTAAACCTTAAGTACAAACAGTAAGAATCAGTAAAAGCTGCAGAAGGAGAATGATCACAAGACGTAGAAAACGAATGGTTGCCAATTTTTGCCTAAACTCATAAATTTAACTGTATATAAAAATATTTAAACAAAATAAGAGTGCTCGTTTTAATGCAAGGATTACAAAACTTGAATCTGAACAATAAAAGTGAAGTCTTTTTCAAGATATCAGATGAGTAATGGGTTAAATTCTCACAAAGTGACCATTTGAAAATAACCTTGTTTTTAGAAATTTTTTAAATTTAAAAATTTTGTTGTTCATGACGAGCTGGTTATTAATCACTTATTACAGTTTGTAATTATTTGGAACCAGATATTTTATTAATATAAGTTGTACAAATTGTTTTCTCGCACTTGGAGGAAATTTTTTCGTCTTACGACTTCTTCAGCCTCACATTTCTGCTGCTAGGATTGCTGCAGCTGTGCTTTTCTGTTCCTTGTTTTATTTGTACACTTTAAAATAAATATCTTGCTAAAGTACTAGTAGCACTTATATGGGTGATTTAAGAAATGTGTCTCATTGTCAACATCAACCACAGTTAAAAATGTTATTATATCATAAATCAACATCTACCATAAACTTGTTTATCGGTTTTCTTGATTATATTTTCTGCTACAATAGGGCATTTTATCATTTTTCATTTTCTTAAATCAGACCTGACTTTGCAACTCTATAACATTTTGAATTGCCATTTATATTTGGAGAATGTATAGGACACAATTCAAGGGATTTTTGTCCAATGAAATCACTGCATAATAGATTTTGTGGGACTTTGTATTGTGCCACACATTTTTCAAGGTAAAATTAAACAAATGATAGACCTTGTGAAACTCTCCCTTGTACATCCGTTAGTCTAATAAGTTACAAGTCAATCCAGTCTAACAATTGCTATCTCAAATATGTCTTGCACTACTTAAAACTGGTTATGTTCAAAACTGTTTTTGCATTGTAATTTACAGTTTTTGGGTTGTACATCTTGAGTGTTTTTTTGTTATTTCCACATGTTTAAAAATTTACTTATTCATTCACTTGGGAAAACCACTACTTACTTGACAGTAACTGGCAGCATTGAACAGAGCTCTTACTAAGTGCTGAAAAACGTGTAATTTAGTGGTTCCAAGTGAATAGCTAAGTAAATTTTCAACCATGTTCCGTATACTTAAAGTGTTTGAAAGGTGAAACGGTAATTGTGATTTACTCTAAATTTTATGTTAAGCGCTTTAAATATTTTTGAAGCTATCCAAAGTTATCTTTACTATAGCTTCTATTAATACTAACTTCACTTGAGCTAATAGTTTTAGTATAACTTATAAGAATTTTTATTTCTAGCGTTGACTGTGCTCTGAAACTTCAACAAGGAACAGCTGACTTTGGGGTCTTCTCAGCCGAGGAAGCACTGCTTGCATCTAACTTTATTGTTAAAAATGCCCAAGTTATTGCAGACATACACCACAAAGACAGAGTTAACGGTAATTTGATTGCAATTTTTAAAATTTGTTAAATTGTTTAAGCTTTAAATAGAATTATTATTATTATTACACTATACAAAATAATAATTGTAATCATTATAAAAGTCTGAGATACAGTATCTCTTTAGATCTGCACAATTATTATTTTTTTAAATTTAAAATGTACTCTATAGTCTGGGATCAGAATTTTAGTCATCAATACTTCTTTAGTTTTTTTTGATAACCAAGGTAACTGAGCATCCTTGCTAATCAAAAGTTTATTCTACTTTTAAATTATCTATGATATAATAGTTTTTTAAAATAATTGTTGAATTCAATGTTTTTAAGTTTAAACTTTATAAATAATAATGATTTACACCTATAAATTAAGTATATTTATGAAAAACTTATTGATACATAATGTTTTTATTCCACTACTGATAGACATAAAAAAAGTTAACTTATTACGTTTCTCATAAGTATACTTAAATTATGAGTTCAGTATGTCATTATTTATAAAGTTAAAACATAAAAGTTTTGTCTATCATCTTTAATGAGTTAAACTAATGAATGTAACATTTTATTGCAGAACTGTGACTACAAATATTTTTATATTCTAGGCATGTTTTTGTCAGTAAATCTAACAGGGAATAATTTTGGAGCAAATTTATTTTCATATGAAAAAGTAATTATATAATTTTTCCCATTACATGACATAATGTGTGATTAACTTCTGCATTCTATTTTTACAGATATCAGTAACCACTGCATTCATAAATAATATTTGAACTGGTTTGTGAGTTAAGGTTACAAACAAAAGAATATACACAATTCACAATTATAAAACTTTAATTTCATATGTATTTTCGGTAGCTTATGTCAACATATGTTATATCATCATGTTAAAGTAATATATTTGTTGTAGCATCACTGATGATGATGACATAAGTAATCGAAATGTGTATGAAATTAAAGTTTTATAATTGTGAGTTGCGTATATTTTTTATTAATAGATACGACAACGCAATTGTGACTGGAAATTTATTGTCTGTAGTACCCTTGCCACACATTTTTATATCCTAACTCAGTTTCTTCAAAGCCATATAATATGACTAAGCATTCATTGAAACTGCTTGAAACAAAACGAACAAGCAAAATCTAATTAAAAAACATGATGTGCAAGATTTTTTGTGCTAAAATTGGTTGCTTTAATTTCATGTTCTTGGGAAATTTGAAATGTTTTTTACATTTAACTAAACTGTTGATGAAGTTATGCTTGTGTTATATCTTCCACTAAAATATTGTTTTATTTTTATTTATTTCACAGTGTATAGAATTTAAGAGTGAAAGGCATTTTAATACAATCACTGCACAGAACTTCCCCAGAACTTGAATATTGTTCATCACATAAATCTCTTTGTAACCAAAAGACAATAACACATTTTTTAAACAAATATTTATAAAAATTAAAATAAACAAATGTTATAGTTTTGGTAGCCAATAAGCTATCTCAGCACGCTAAATGGTCCAATGAATGTTGTTGTTAAAATGTTTAGAATAAAGTAAATAAAATAAATATGATATCCTTCCAAGTATCTACTAAAATGAGTTCTATATCTCCAATGATGATATAGTGTCATAGCCAGTGGGCTATTCCTAAGAGTAGAGTATTTTTACTGTTGAACTCATTGTGATCATCCTAATTGAGTTTTTCACTTGGATCAGTTATGTTTAAATTAGGAACACTACAATTCCAAGCCATTGTGACCAGTTATACACAAATCACAAATAAAATACAATTAAAACCAATAAAAATCACTGTAGGCTCTAACATAATGGTATAAATCCAAAATAAAACTATTGCATAAGAAACAAGGTTGTGCATATCTTTAACCCATTGCTGATCTAATTACATGTGCACTATGAACACTGGTGGGTACAAATTAATTCCTCATGTCAATTGAGTAGTATTCCACTACAAACATATTCTCACTTATAAACCCCTAAATATTATATCTTTTATACTAGAACAATTTTTTTTTATTTGTAATTTTCTATCTTAGTTTATTATTTGTAATTGATTATTATGTGTAATCATAATTAGTAAAAACAAATTAAAATTTATTTATGGTTTGAAATTTGCTTTAGATACTAGGCTCCCACTATTATTTATTTTGAGTGTACACAAGAATACACTAATTGTAGATAATATTTGTACTGAAACAAACATCAGCTACTGACCGACACCGAGTAAAACATACACTGAGCTTCTCACTCCATTTGACATAAAAACTGCTGAAGCATTTTATGTTTAGATGTCTGACAGAAGATCAATAAATATCTTTTTTTTATATACGTAAGTCTCAAGAGTTGATAAATATCCCTTAGAAAGCACAGACATCTAGTCTTGTATGTGACATATGAGAAAATAAACTCTCTTGAAGCAAACAATGACAACATCCATGACTAGTTGGGCTATTCTTTATACCCGCTACTAATAAATTGTCGTCACTTGCAGTTCTAGTCATTAAATCACAATTGGTTAACATCCAGTGAGAAAATTGAATTAATTTCGATGAATGAGTCTAGTGTACTACGAGAATACAAATACCATTGACAGAGATGGCCGACACAGGCTTCAGGCAGTCTTGGTTATGGTACAGGCAATAACTGATAGACTACCTATGCTGTGAACATGTTAGGTTCCCAATATATGTAAACAAAGACTATCACTGATGTCATAGTGTCTGTAGCTAGTCATTGTACACAATTATATATCTAATACACTTGAGCTGGATGTAAACAACAACACTAGACTGTTGTGTATTGGAAGCATATTTGGCAATATTCGTAAGTTGGTAATGTGATACTTTTTAAGTTATTTTTATCAACTGAAAGTTGTGCTATTATGATTTGAAATATTAGTTACTTTAATATACACATGTTTTTATTCTTGATTTCAACAGAGCCTTTTGCATTCCAAGCAGTAGCAGTAGTCCGTAGTGATTTCAATGGAAACCTAAACGATCTTAAGGGAAAAAAATTCTGTCATCCAGGTTTTGCACCTGGTCAACTGTGGACAGATGCTGTACTCAAGGTAAAGCATTGTTTTATCCAAAATAATATTTCCCATGTTATTCTTAATATGAAAACTAATGGCAGTGTTTTAATGCATTATAAGACTATTTTTCTTTAATATTTTAAAATATGGTTTCAAAAATACCCATTTGTTTCTTATCTTTACATCACAATAATGCAGAATAGGTATTTGCAGTACAATACTTACTTTGGTATTTTTCATCTTACAATATTTTTAATTAAAACTATTATTAATAAAACTAATCTGTATTTTCTTATAGCTTTACATTATTTTATGACTATCCAAACATTAACTTTTTTTTGTAAATTTGTAAAAACACACTGAGATAGAGCATTTTTACATATTTATAACAAAAAAAATTAAAGTTCAGATAGCATAAACTAATGTAAAATTTTTAGTTAATTAGAGCCTAGCTAGTGAGAACTATTCACAGTGGTAAAAACAAAATAGTTAACTCAAAATCTCACCAAAAAATTAGTTTTTAATAATACAACAAACATACTGATTCATAACAGACCAGTTTCAATGAGGAGACAGTAGTTTCAGACTACTAAAGCAAGCGACATCGTCGCTGAAACTAGTGTGTTTGTTGCATTATTAAAAACTAATATTTTGTGAGATTTTGAGTTGACTATTTTGTTTTTAGCGGTAAAGTAAAGTTATTAGTTAAATTTCAATGGACATAAAGGACTAAAAAATTCAAAGATGTATTTTTTCTTTATAGCCTTCTTTTAATTTTTTTTATGATATAATATTGATAAACCATCAATGATTCTCTGAAAAATTAAATTTATTGTGCTTTAAAGTTGAATCATATGTCTTATTCCAATATTCGTAGTTTAATTGAATGAGATCAAAGACTGCATTCAATCATTTCAGTAAATTTCAATTAACGTTAATAGAGTTTTGATTAAGATATGTACTGATGACTTTAAAAATGTTGCTATGTCAAGTACTGAAATATTTTATTTATATAATCTTGTTTATTCTTTTAAAATTTATTATATATTTGTATGAAGCATTTTATATTGAAATGGTCCTCTAGAAATAAATAATTGTACAATGCCGCTTGGTGTCAGCATATAGCATCAGTTTTGATGGTATGTACTGATGACGTCAACTGGAATCCTAAAAGACAGAGAGAGAGAGAGAGAGAGAGAGAGAGAGAGAGAGAGAGAGAGAGAGAGAGAGAGAGAGTTACTATATGTTATTATAAACAATAATCCGCCATTAAGTGCAATTAATTTTTACTTTATGATGAGCTACCTTTCGGTCACTTGACCAGTGTCGAATCAGTGAATTAATTTTCTCTATTTTTAGAAAAATAGAGAAAATTAATTCAGTGATTCGACAATGGTCAAGTGACTGAAAAGTGCCTCATCACATAAGGTAAAATTATTGCACTTGGTGGAAAAAATTGTGTACAATTAATAATAATAATTTCATTAAGTCAGTGCAGCGAAATAATAATGGACAACGTGAAATATCACGATATATATATATATATATATATATATATGTGTGTGTGTGTGTGTGTGTGTGTGTGTGTGTGGGTGTAGATGTTTGAACTAGATAAGAGACTGACAGACTTACCTAGTTGTCTGGAAACTAGGCAGTTACCTAAGCTGCAAACTCTTAGAAATAAATAGACACACATAAAAACACATCACACTATTGAAATATTTTGGTCATGCAATGATTTTTTCATTCAAAAAAGAAGAAAAGACTGAAGTGACTGTCGAAGCACAAGTGAAGTCTTTTCTTTTTTGATTAAAAAAATCATTGCAAGATCAAAATATTTCAATAGTGTGATGTGTTTTTATGTGTGTCTATTTATTTCCAAGAGATTGGAGTTTTGGACTATTGCCACTAGGTAAGTCTGTCAATCTCCTATCTAGTCCAAAAATTCCTAAATAAGCTTAAGAGCCCTGATGGAACTAACCTCATATATATATATATATATATATATATATATATATATATATATATATATATATATATAAAATTGAAAATACTCAACAAGAACAGTAACAACAACACAAACAACAAAAACACGAACACAAACAAATTTATCACCCTTACATACATAAACAAACTCACAAATAAAATAGCACACCAATTAAAAAAAACAGGGTACAATGTAGCTTACAGAATAACAAATAAAAGCCAAACGGCTATCAGACACAGCATTAATAACAATACCAACACATACAATAACCCAGGAGTATACAAACTAAAATGCAACAACTGCAATAAGTTCTATATTGGACAAACAGGCAGACCTTTCGCCGAAAGATATAAAGAACATAAAAGGGCACTGCACACTACTATTGAATCCACCTTTGCAAATCGCCTCATGGACACTATACACTCATGCAAAAGTATGGAAAATAACATGAGTATCCTCCACTCATGCAACAAAGACCATAAATTAAACACACTAGAACAGTATGAAATATATAGACATAGCAACACACATAAAAATGACATCTTAAATGAACAAACACTGCACAGATCACACATACTCTTCGATCACATCACTTCTAACTTTCAAAAAATGGTACAGAGGAAACACAACTGCAGCAATCCTAGTGGCGAAAATACGAGGCTGAAGAAGTCGTAAGACGAAAACGTTTCCTCCAAGTGTAAGTTAACAATTTAACAACTTTTAGTTAACAAAATGTCTGGTCGCAAGTAATAGCAAAAGTGTAATAAGTAATTAACAACCAGCTTGCCATGAACAGCAACAAGCTTTATATATATATATATCATTGTAGAAAAAATTCTAATTTTAATTTTATTTTATTTCAGTATTTTGAGAAATCAGTAGTAACTGCACCCTGTATGGAAAATATGGCAACTTCTGAACAAAGTATTTATGCGCTATCTAACTTTTTCAACACTGCTTGTCGGCCTGGACCATGGGTTCAAGATGATTTGCTTGATGCCAAATTAAGTATGTAGTTCAGAGACAAAATTAGTTTAAAATCACTGGTAGATTTAGAATTACTTGTAACAAAATCTCTTTTACGTGTCCCATTATCAACTCAGACTGCCATATGAGTTCACTAACACATATTAAAGTGTTTTTAGTAAACAACTAGTAGCCTATGTGAAGAAGTAATTAAATTGTAACACACTTTAGACGGTGTTACATATTAGATTTGCAAATTTCAGAAAATAAACGAGAATAAATTCAAAATTGTAATAATGTATAACTATGTAAAAAAAAATTGTGATGTATGATAAATATTTTTAATGAGATCTCTGGCTGATAGTGACATCTAGCGAGAAAAAATTAAAATAAGTAATCAAGCTATGCATGCGCCCCGCGGATGCGCCATAGGTAGGAAGGCTGCTCGCTTTTAATTTATCTCTCTCATTTGGCCAGGATGTAACCGGGAAAGGACGTCTCCAAATGGCAAGAAAATTTAAAACATTTCGAAGCAGAATTTCTAAACAATGAACATTGAACTTTTAATTAATAAGCATAATTATAATTACGCATCTTTTGGTGCCAATATGTTCACATTAAATTATTAAATCTGATTATACAAGAAAGGCAAGTAA
This sequence comes from Prosapia bicincta, assembly GCA_036971475.1. Classification (NCBI taxonomy): domain Eukaryota; kingdom Metazoa; phylum Arthropoda; class Insecta; order Hemiptera; family Cercopidae; genus Prosapia; species Prosapia bicincta. The sequence continues at coordinate 191,389,341 of JBAIZL010000004.1, read as the reverse complement.
ACTCGAATATATGTTCATTTTCAGCCATTGATTAATTTATTAATTGAAGGATTGCTATCCTTAAAGATTTATAAGTAATATTAAAAATGTTCCATAATTCATAACTGAGTGTTAAAGAAATTTATGTGTCATGATTTTAATTTATTTTATCTGTCTATCTTAAAATAAAAGTTTATGATTTGCTTTAATTGAATTTAAAAGTCATTATTTTGCCAGCGCACAATTCCTTGCATTTCAAATAAATAAACCTTAAGAATTAATTCAAGAATATTCTGCTAATTTTAATTGTTTAACTTGGTAATTAAAAATACTTTAACTGTAACGGAGTTATAGCTTCTTTTGCGTTACAGACAGACGTTTCATTACGCCTCAACTGTAAGCTAGAAGTGAATATTAAATGTTTTAAGAGTTATAACTAAATAAAGTCCAATTTGTAAAATTATAATCCGTTACACAATTTGCGCGACTCTGCTTGTTTCATTTATAACATCCGTTACATAAACTGCGCTACTCTGCTGTAAATTTGAAATGTAAATTTGTGTGTTGGCAGAAAGAAAATTTAAAAATGGTTGAAAATGAGCGATTTCATTAAATATATTCAAAAGGTAAATTCACAGTGTAAAGTTTTGTAAAATGTATAAATTGAAAGTAAAAGATGTAGCTTGTAGCTTGTGTAAACAGTTGGGTAAAGATAGGGGAGAAAACCAGTTATAACCAGTTTTTACTTGTAGTGTAGAGTTTCAAGGTTAGAGACTCTTGTTTAAAATGTTAATCGTAATATGCTTGGTAGAGTTTTGAATTTTAAAAGTTTGTGCATGGCTTTGAGAAAGCCAGTTGTAGATTACCAATGTTGACACAGCTGCTAGTTCCAATGTCAGGCAAGTTAGATTTGATTGTCCGAGTTTATATAAACAAGTATCCAGCCTGAAGTTCAATGTTTGCATAAAGCCTGTTTAAATATTTCGAGTTTGCTTGACTTTAAGGATAAGGAATAGATTCTCGTGGATTTTCTGAAAGTAATTCTATTAAACAAAATGATTTAATAATAAACTTGTTAAAAGAGGAATTAAAATGATTAATTAAAAGGAAAATTATAATTGAAATTAATAGTAATGTGATTTTAATAGTAAGGTTTAATAAAACATAAATTTATAAGCTAATTTTAAAGGTATAGAAATTTAAATGTATAAGTTGTATAATAATCATGTAAAATTATTTCAAGCAAAATTTATCTTTTAAAATAGTTGAGATTTTTTTAAAATTCTAAAATTGGAAATATGCGAGTTTATTTAAAAAAAAGAATAAATTAACAAGGAGAATACGAATGTGCCTTTGTATAGAATTTAGACGCCACGACAACACTCACGCTGTATGTCAAAGTGCACGTTGACATACTATACATATTCTACATGAGAGAGACTAGGACAAATTCTCAAAACACATAATACTACACCGATTCAATGACTTATGGGGAATCAACAGACTATACACTTGACCAAAATTGTGTATAAATGTGCAAGCGTAGATTCCGTTTAATTTCAATTCTTATTTGTAAATATAAGAACTTAGCAAAAATTAATTCAAATTGTTTACAAAAACATTTGAAAGAAGTTTTAATATGTAATAGAATTCATATAATCCTTTGTGTGTCAACATGCTAGCTATATAATTTTTAAATTAAAATATGGGTTTTAATTTAAGAAGAAAGGTAATTGGATTTTCAAAATATGGGTTTTGAAATCCAAAGTGGTATAAGATGTACGAAATATTGTAGAGATAATGAAAGGTTATGAGGCAATGGTACATGCTTAAAGTTGTGAAATTGAGAGGAGAATATGTAGATAAATAGCGTCGATAATGTTGAAATTTTTTGGCTTACAGGAAGTAAGCGGTATTCATAAATCCTAGAGGTTGGATTATGAAGAATATAGCTAGCGCATGTGTTAGGAAATGTTGACAAACAAAGAGGAATTTTGAAACAGAGTATCTTTGAACGAGTAATTTTAACAGAGAGTTTAATTTAAATAAAGAGTGAAATTATTAAGAGTAAATAAGGTTGTTTGAAATTAAAAGAGATATAATTATATGCTTATGAAATAAGAAAAAAGGTTTACATGAAGTTTGATTTAGAAAGTAAAGATTTTCAAGTATGCAATGTTTTTAAAAAAAAAAATTTTTATTGTGAAATAAATAATTTAGAGAATTAATAAAACAAGTTCAAAGAGTTGATCAAAATAAGATATGTTTATTAAAGAACTTTTTAATCTAAATTAAATTAATTCTTTTAAATATAAATTAAATTTATTATAATATATGTATTTAAAATATAAATAGAAATAATGAGTAAATATAGTTGATATTATTTTTTGATTAAGTAATAAAAATGTTTTAATGAAATGAAGTCAGTAAAAAGAACATTATGTAAAATTATAAGAGTGTCAATACAAATGTTTTATGATATGTTTTCCCAAAGAAAATAATTTGATTGTTAACTTAAGAGTTGTTCGTAAATCGTTACATTTAATAAAAAAAAAAGGGAGAAATGAAATGACACAATTTTTTTTCTCAAGAGGGGGGAAAAATATGTAACACACTTTAGACGGTGTTACATATTAGATTTGCAAATTTCAGAAAATAAACGAGAATAAATTCAAAATTGTAATAATGTATAACTATGTAAAAAAAAATTGTGATGTATGATAAATATTTTTAATGAGATCTCTGGCTGATAGTGACATCTAGCGAGAAAAAATTAAAATAAGTAATCAAGCTATGCATGCGCCCCGCGGATGCGCGATAGGTAGGAAGGCTGCTCGCTTTTAATTTATCTCTCTCATTTGGCCAGGATGTAACCGGGAAAGGACGTCTCCAAATGGCAAGAAAATTTAAAACATTTCGAAGCAGAATTTCTAAACAATGAACATTGAACTTTTAATTAATAAGCATAATTATAATTACGCATCTTTTGGTGCCAATATGTTCACATTAAATTATTAAATCTGATTATACAAGAAAGGCAAGTAAACTCGAATATATGTTCATTTTCAGCCATTGATTAATTTATTAATTGAAGGATTGCTATCCTTAAAGATTTATAAGTAATATTAAAAATGTTCCATAATTCATAACTGAGTGTTAAAGAAATTTATGTGTCATGATTTTAATTTATTTTATCTGTCTATCTTAAAATAAAAGTTTATGATTTGCTTTAATTGAATTTAAAA
>JBAIZL010000004.1:191296117-191381117 GCA_036971475.1 Prosapia bicincta | reverse complement strand
GTATATGCATTTTACACTAGATCAGTGCATTGTTCAATGGTAAATGACAAAACACACTCACAATCAAATACTATATTTGAACACATAATTAACAACTACTCTATGGACAGTAATATACCACAGACTCACACTAATACAACACACCTGAGCAACAGTTTTGTCCGTGACTCACAGCATTGAACAGTGCATTGATCTAGTGTGAAACATGTCTGCTGAAATATATCAGTAAGTAGTGGTTTTTGCCAAGTGATACCAATAGTAATAATTTAAGAAACCCAAAGAACCACACAAAATCTTGTCCTCAATCTCTATATTTCAAAGTAAACAGATTTGAAATAATTAATACACACATTTAAGTTGAATTGTCAATAACTTGATGTCTGTAAATAACTTGACTTCCAACTGATAATGTGCCAATATTTTTATAAAAGCAATATAAAGAGTATACGCATATTAAAATGAAACAATAAATGTTTTTTTATGAATCAAAAGTTGTAGGTATACAATTCTATAATTTAAATTTAATAGGTTTATATCTTTAAAAAAAATTTAAAATACCATTATTACGGTATTACAAAACTTATAATTTTACAAAACATACAAAAATACCTTTATGATAAATTTTATAAAGTAAAATGAACATAAGTGTTTGTGAACAAAAGAAATAACATTTTTTTTCAAAAAAAGCCTGAAAGAGAGGATGACTTTAATATATCCTGGCCTCCCACACACTTGCTTTGCCAGTCAAACATTCTTGTACTATACCTAATATTAACCCCTTGGCTGTGATATTACAGGTAAAACACACTGTATTATATAAAAAATCTATCAATGTTTTCTAGAAGTCATAATATGGATATATTTGGTGTGACTGGATACAAATGCCCCATTTGTTGAAGTCAATGGTGTGTTGATCGAATTCAGCTGGTCACTGTACTTCACAACAATAAAGATCATGGGATAGAAAGTTTTGTCTAAGTTGAAATTCAAAAATTGGTTTTAAATATTAAATATATATAAAAGCCTAAAATATTTACAATAATTACAACCCTCCTTACAATCCACAAACACTAAACTTATAGCTCTAAAAACACGCCAGTACTAAACTTTTAAACATTGTCAGGAAGAAACAGGAAAAATTCAAGCTCTGGTTCCAAAACCTAAACACCGAAAAATCAATAAAAAGTTTGTTAACATCACTTCTGTAATTCAACTGACCTGAGAGACACAGAGTGAGAATAAAGCAGTTGAATTAAACTTGTGCGAACATGTCAACTTAACATTCAGATTAGCATACCATAGATTCAGCACAATAAAATAAAATATTTAGTGTGATACACTGCATGAACTGCAGATCCAAGAACCTCAAATGACTTTTCCTTACTCATTTATTTTTCTATTTTCTCTCATTTGTAACCCTGTTTACAATCTCTAGTACATTAAATAATTTTACTTATTTTTAAAACAAATATTTACAGATGTCCCCAAAAATAAATATGAAATTCAAGTTTGTTGATTCCATCTTTCATGTGAGCTACTAGTTTCCACTAAAACACTTGTAACTATTTACAAACTTGCTTATAGTAGCACTTACTTATATTTGTTGAGGACGGCCGTTTCGGGAGATATGTCCCATTGTCAACTCAGACTGTAACTGACCGTAACAAACAATTAAACTTCGCTGTTCATCTCAACTCCACAAAACATGACTACATAGACATAACATCTAACCTACAAACTCTTCATAAACCCACAGAAATAACCAACGTTACACAACCAAACAATACAAAATATACAGACACTTCAAACTACAACCTTCACAGATATTCAATTACATTATAACTCACATACACGTTTTGACATCATAACTCCTATTACTCACCAAATACAACCCCACCCCCCTCATAGTATCACACCCCCACCCTGATACCCTAACCTACGAAAACCTTGAGATCAGTTACGGTCTGAGTTGACAATGGGACACATCTCCCAAAACGGCCGTCATCAAAAAATATAAGTAAGTGCTACTATAGGCAATTTTGTAAATAGTTACAAGTATTTTAATGAAATTCAAGTTTGAAAAATTCCTTTATTTCTAATGTAGCATGTAATAGCTTTTACAAAACCTATTGTATTAGGATCCAAGCCACTTGACCTGATGCAGATTTATTTTCTTTTTGTACAAAATAATCATTTTTAAAAAAGTTTTTTATCATATATTTCAAAAAATGAGGTTTCAATGACTTCAGTAACCTAGTATTCAATGAGTATGTATTGTAATATATCTGAGAATAGTTACTTTGTAACCGAAATGTACGTAAGACTTGAATAAAAATATTTGTGGGTGGAGGTTGTGTGTATTATTTATTAATAATAAACCACACTAAATTATTCCTAATAATTAATGAAGAGTAACCTAATTTTTAAAAAGTGTAACTAGTAGTAACTTAACACAATATTCTGAAAAAATCTAAAGTGATCAGACAAAATGGTTGTTTTTTATGTATAAGAAAACTGACATTAACACTCAAACCCTAAAAATAATTAATTTTGTATTTTTAAAAATACAATGATTATCTGAAGTCAATTTTTATAACTTAATATAAGATCGTAGTGACATACAATTCATAGGTAAATTAAAGACCGAATTTAGTTACCAGGTATTCAATTCTCATTATTGGTTCACACTCCCCCCCTATTTATATTTGCTTAACCTAGTTCAAATTCTCAATCGTTCATAAAATTCGAATTTTTTTTTTGTGGTTCATCTTGAGGTTATTTTATATCTACACTTTTGGTATTGTAACAAAAGACTTGAGACTTGTCCGTGACTCACAGCATTGAACAGCATTCCTAGCGTGAAACGCGTCTGCTGGAAAATATCAGTAGCTAGTGGTTTTGTTTGCCAACTAGATACAAAACGTGTAGTTAATATATTTTTTTTGTTCATTCACTCATGATCAAATACATTTTAATAAACTTGTAGTTGATGACACAAGTTTTTTCAAATATTAATTCATTATATTCAATTAAAAATAAAAAATATATGGTATACACTAGTAGTAGTGGTTTAATTGTAATTATTTAATAAAACGTTACTTGGAATAAAACTTTTTTTTTTTATACATAAATTGGACTGGATTTTTTTAAAATTTTTCTTATATTTGTTTTTTAAAGAAGTAATTTCTATGTTTCTTATAGTATACAGTTGAATGAGACAATACAATCCTACACATTTAATGTAAATATTTCAACTTATCAGTAGTCTAAAATAATTTAATTAAACTTTTCAGTGTTAATGCTGTTGCTATACAAGCTAACTTGGTCAATTGGTTGAACTCAGAAACTAAAAAACCCTGGCAACAGGCTTTGAGTGAACTTATGATTGAGCCTAACCATGTTGCTCGCAACGCTACTGCACTGCTAATCAACTTTGTACGACAAGGTCAGAAGGCATAGAATTTAAACATTAAAATTTATAAAAAATGAGAATTACAAAAATGTTTGCATTTTTCTTGAACTAAAAGTTAGAACTGTATTGTTTAAAGAGTAGCTTCTAAAACATACTAAATTGACCTTAAAAATAAATGAAATAAACTATAATTTAGGAAAATAACATTATAGCTTGGATTTAGAATATTAAAAAAAATATATATATATAAAATGTATATATAAAAATATACTGCCAACTCTAAGATTTATAAATATCATGTTAAAAGAAATAAGTACAAACATTTTGTTTTTCAATAAAATTTAGTTTTAATAGTAATAGTCGATATTATTTTATTAATCACTTAAACAATAGTTTATGACTATCCGAACTTTTTATTTAGTAAATTTGTTAAAACTTACTGAGACAACGTTTTCGATCGCTATGTGCCGATCTTCATCAGTGTCTTCTGCTTGGAGATGTTGTTTCAAGCGGTGACGGTTTTAAAGGTAGGTTTTCGATAGTATCAAAGAGTATGTGTGATTTGTATTGTGTTTGTTCGTTTAATATGTTTGTATTTTGTATTTTTGTGTGTCTGTAAATTTCATATTGTTTTAGTGTGTTGAGATGTGGTCCTTTTTTGTTGATGTGTAGGATTTCTAAATTATGACAAATGTCTGTGTATTTGTGTCCTGTTTCTTTTAAGTGATTGTAAAATGTTGAGTTGGTGTTATGTTTGTGTTCTTCGACTCTTTGTTTAAAGCTGCGACCTGTTTGTCCAATGTAGAATTTGTTACATTCGTCACATTTTAGTTTGTATACGCCTGGTGCTTGTAGTTTATCTTTGTTGTTGGTGTTGTGTTTTATTTTGTATTGTAATTTGTTATTGGTTTTGTATGCTATTTTGTAACCTATTTTTTGAAATTTGTGGGCTATTTTGTTTGTTGTTTTGTTTATGAATGGTAATGTGATGTATTTGTTTTCCCTGTCTGTAGTTTTAATTTTAGTGTTTTTTTTGTATTTTGTACCATAGTTTGTCTATTATTGTGTAATAGACAATTATTGTGTAATATCACAATATTAGACAAACTATGGTACAAAATACAAAAAAAAAAAAACACTAAAATTAACACTACAGACAGGGAAAACAAATACATCACATTACCATTTATAAACAAAACAACAAACAAAGTAGCCCTCAAATTTCAAAAAATAGGTTACATAATAGCATACAAAACCAATAACAAATTACAATACAAAATACAACACAACACCAACAACAAAAATAAACTACAAGTACCAGGCGTATACAAACTAAATTGCGATGAATGTAACAAATTCTACATTGGACAAACAGGTCGAAGCTTTAAACAAAGAGTCGAAGAACACAAACATAACACCAACTCAACATTTTTCAATCACTTAAAAGAAACAGGACACAAATACACAGACATTTGTCATAATTTAGAAATCCTGCTCTTCCTATCATTGCTAAGCAGAATTCGCCAAGCGTCGGATTGTTCACCCGCTAATAAGGGAACGTGAGCTGGGTTTAGACACATCAACAAAAATAACCACATCTCAACACACTAGAACAATATGAAATTTACAGACACACAAAAACACAAAATACAAACATATTAAATGAACAAACACAATACAAATCACACATACTCTTTGATACTATCAAAAATCTACCTTTAAAACCGTCACCGCTTGACCCAACATCTCCAAGCAGAAGACACTGATGAAGATCGGCACATAGCGATCGAAAACGTTCTGTCTCAGTAAGTTTTATCAAATTTACTAAATAAAAAGTTCGGATAGTCATAAACTATTATTTAAGTGATTAATAAGATTCACCGAACGTAATGGACTACAAAGTTCAAGAATTATTTTATTACATTTTCACTCAAGATGCTAATTTTTCACTAAAAACACTTAAACATATATTAGTATGTTGGTATGTTACATTTGCCTATAGTAACATATGATTGTTGAGTACAGCCGTTTCAGGATATTAGTCCCATTATCAACTGATATCTTGGTTGTTTTAGGTTAGGGTGGAAGTGGGATATTAAGGTAGGGATGTCAGTGTATTTTTAAAAAGTTTTTACATTCTTACCCTAATATCCCATCCCCATCCTAACCTAAGATAACCAAGAGGTCAGTTACGGTCTGAGTTAACAATGGGACACATCTTGCAAAGAGGCCGTCCTCAACAATCATGAAACTAAATGCTACTATACGCAAGTGTAACTTACTAAAATATGTACAAGTTTTTTTTAGTTAAAAACTAGTAGCTTACATGAAGATGGAAACAACAATATATATTATTTAATTACTTATACATTAGTTTATGAGTATCCAAACTTTAAATTTTGTTAAATTTGTAAAAACTTACTGAGACAGAACGTTTTTGACCACTCCGCGGTCACTGCTGAAGATCGTCATGGAGCGGTCGAAAACAAGTCTCAGTAAGTTTTTATAAATTTAGAAAATTTGAAGTTCGGATAGTCATAAACTAATGTTTTTAATGTGATTAATTAAGTTTCAGCGAATGTAATGGACTACAAAATTCAAGAATATATATTAGTATGTTACACTTGCCTATATTAGCACTTACTTTTTTATTATTGCCTAAGTTACTTTTTTGATTGAGTTACAGTCTGAATTAACAGTGAAACATATCTACCAAAACGACCTAAATAATCAAAAAAGTAAGTGCTACTACAGGCAAATGTAACATACCAATATATGTTCGTGTTTTTGTGACTAATAATAGAATTATTATAGCTAAATTAAATTGGTGTCAAACATTCTGAGTAAATAACAGTTCAGTATATCTGTCCTAGGTAAAATTTTTTAAAAATTATTTGTAAACGAAACAGTACTAATTAATATTTTTCACTTGCCTATACAGTACTTATTTTTGTGACTATTAAGTACGGCCTTTTCAGACGATGTATCCCATGTTTAAGTGAGATACAATATATATTGAAGTATCCATACGTATAATTTCGTAAGCAGAATTTTGAGAGAAACGTTATGGGAGCTTGTAAGCTTCCAATTTACAACATTTATAGGGTTTCTGAGAAACAGCTATACAAATATTTTAACAGTATTAAAGGTTAACTAGAAATATGAACTTGTGATCAGGTTTAGTTAATGGAGTACATCTTATCACACTACATATGTTTGACAAGTGTATTAAATTAGAAATAATCACTGGTTCTGGAAAAGAAAACATCATATTTTTACCAAGAATTAAACTAATATCAACAAATCTTAACATGGCATTTCAAACAAAAAGGAACCAATGTCCTTTAAGACTTGCATTTTCAATAGCTATAAGTAAGGTTCAGGGTCAAACATTCTTAAGAGCAAAGCTCCAATTGACCAAACCTGTTTTAACACATGGTCAACTTTATGTTGCACTAAGTAGAGTAAAATCTCAAGATGGATTAAAGATACATATTGAAAATAGGTTTGGTAAAAAAAAATCAAAATGAAAACTCATTCACAAAAAATATAGTTTCAAAGGAAATTTTGTAATTTATATTTGTTGATTCCATCTTCACGAGAACTACTAGTTATCACTAAACACTTTTAAATGTTTATAAACTTGCCTATAGCAGCACTTACTTATGTTTGTTGAGGACGGCCGTTTCGGGAGATGTGTCCCATTGTCCCATCAGTTACGGTCTGAGTTGACAATGGGACACATCTCCCGAAATGGCCATCCTCAACAAACGTAAGTAAGTGCTACTATAGGCAAGTTTATAAACATTTAAAAGTGTTTACTGGAAATTTTGTTATGAAAAACTTGAATTATAGTAAATTTAATTTGTATTAAAAAAATAAAATTACAATACAAAAATTTTTAATTGGTTTTAATGTGAATAGGGGCATTTGCCGCTACAAGGCCCTAGTTTGAGTATAGAACTAGTAGTTTAAGTAGATTTGGAATCAAATAATATGTAAGCTATTTGTGATAACTTACACCATTGAGTAACAGATTCATCATGAATTAAATGAGATAAATTTTATTTTATAAACAAACATGTCTTCCTACATTATGATGAGAGAGATATTATAAAAATATAATGGTCATAGATATTACACATACAGCATGATAAAAGAGACGTCTGTTTCCATCCATACTATGTACAGATTTAGAGTCGTCTATAGTAAATGTTTAGCTTGCAGTAAAAATATTTTACAGTGCATTTTTAAGAACGCGGTCTTAAAATATTTAAAATTCTTGTGCAAAAAGATGTGCTTAGAGCAATTTTGATGAAGTCGTTTTGTCTCAAAACACGTCAATTATTTACGTTATTTTTTTCATTTGCCGGGGTTGAGGCTACTTTTGTATTTGATGTGTAACTCCCAAAAAGGTTTGTTACGTAATTGTTGTGCCCCCTAGGATGAAATTCTGCCACTGAATACCATGAAAATAAACAAAATACCCTGATCACTAAATGATGTCCACATTATGTGAAATTTATTAGTACCATTTACATAATTTTTACTAAAGAAAGACTGCATAGAATCTAAATTTACATAGTTGCCAAATCTGTAATTATTGCTTATATGCATGACTAAATTGCCGATCAGGACCTAACAATAGCAAGCAAATATTCCGTACTATTAGAGACAATGTTTCAAACTGGCGGTTTTTTCAATATTTTAGAAGCTATTGTTAAGTTTTTGTGTTGCAGTAGGTGGTGAGACGATACAAGAATGCAATGGCAAAGTAAAGTGGTGCACCACAAACACTCAGGAACAAAGAAAATGTGAGTGGTTGAGTGCCGCAGTTCAGTCGCATGGAATCCAACCGCAACTAAGCTGTGTACTTGCAGCTGATCAGTGGGAGTGCTTCAAATATTTACAAGTTGGACTGGCAGATATTGTAGCTACACACACAGAGTATGGCTTTATTGCAAGAAAGTAAGTCTCTGAATAGATATTGTAGCAAGTAGTTTGGTGACAGAATTAAAACCCCTTAATGAGATATCTATTCTTAAAGTTGCTCGTTGTAGTCATCTTGAATTCACTGAATAAATCATAAGTAATTATTGAGTAACTAAGTGAAAACTTCTAACTTACTTGCTGACACAACTATTCTTTCAGCTTAGCTTGTAAGGTTATGTTAAAACAAAAAAAAACATACACAAAACTCACAAATTAATCCTTTATTAACTCATACGCATTTCAATGATTAAGTCATCATTATCAGTGAGTGTTACTACTACAAACTGAGTTGTAAGTTGGAGTTTGTAGTAGTAACACTCAATGATGATGATGACTTTGTCATTGAAACGCATATGAGATAATAAATGATTAATTTGTGAGGTTTGTGGGTGTTTTTTATTTGTTTTACTTGCTGATGTTTTGAAACAATCACTTCTAACCCGCTACACCAGGACATCTGTTTAGAGATAATACATACATCTGAACTATTTAATATCTTTTGTTTATCATACTATCTTCAAAAGTAGATTTTTTCAAGTTGCTTGTTGTAATCATCAGGAATTTACTGGTTAAACTATAAGTAATTGACTGACTGAATACTTTAGAACTGTTATTGAGTTATCGGTTGAGTAGACAGGTTCGTAAATGAAACGATTGTTTCGAAACACATCAGCACATAAGTTCTAAATCACTTATGAAGTTATAAATCACAGTATTCACTCACTTATCCATAAGGAAACAATTTAATTACACTTTTTGGCATTAACTTGGCAAAAAAGCACTACTTACTGATTTTTTCTGCAGACACGTTTCATACTAGGTCAGCTCATTTTTCAATGCTGTGAGTCACAGACAAGACTGTTGCTCGAGTGTGTTGTGCTGGTGCGAGTCTGTGGTGTGTTATTGTTTATAGAGTAATTGTTAATTATGTGCTCAAATATAGTATTTGATTGTGAATGTGTTATGTGATTTAGAATGTGTTGTGGATAGTATTTATGGTATTTGTATATTTCGTATATTTCTGTTGTGTTAAGTTTGTTGCTTTTTTAACACAGCATTGAATAATCCGCTGACCTAGTGTGAAACACGTCTGCTGAACAAATCAATAGGTAGTGTTTTTTTTTTGCCAAGTTAATACTAAAAAGTGTAATTATAGAAAAAGATGAAGAACACAAAAACTAAAATTTAATTACAACTATTAGTCGAAATTTTAAACATTTTTATCGCAAGAAATTATATTTTATGCTATTTTGGTATTTAAAATTACACAATTGTTGGATCATCAGGAAGCTATTTTGTTAAAAACCTAGCGCCGTTTTATAAGTTTTTTTCCGCTAAAATTAATTGGTTTGGAGGAGCATGTGCCCCTCCATGGCTACACCCCTGGTACTAATACTAATACTCGTATTGTAAAATCTCTATAGATAAAACTATTATGTTGGTTTGGTGTATGTTTTAAACACTCAAAAAGTAATGTAGTGATTGAACGCAAATTGTGACACGACAAACAACCTGCTTTAAAAATTGTTTTTATCTTTGTTAAAAAGTAATATAAATAATTTGACAGATCTAATAAAATTATAGACACTGTAAAATACTTTTTTTATATGGCTTTGAAAATGTTGTAGAAATTATAGAAGCAAAAGTGAGACGTTTTTTATTTCCTCAGGTCATTTGGATTAGTTCCTATTGCCTACCAAGATGGCTATAATTCAGGTAGTTATCACATCATTGCAGTTTTGTCTGGGACAAACAACAACATCAGACACTGGAGAGATGTTCGGCAAAAACGTGCATGCTTCCCTGAGTATGGAGGACTTGGTAATATTAATAGAACATCTAAAGTAGAATAAATTGTTGTAAAAAAGTATCTTCATATTAAAAATGTATAAATAAATCTTCATCTTTTTGATCAGACTCTTATCTAGTACATGTTTATTTTAAATTAAGTATATAGTGTAGATTTATTAGAAATCTAAATAGTTATGTAGTGAGTTATGAGTTATGTAATGAGTTTGGTTTTATGAAAATTAGAGATTATTCTATGATGAAATTCCATTTTCAAATAAACAGAAATACTACATAGGAGGAAAAATTTAAGAATTATCTCTTTTTGTAATAATATATTTGGCTCTTTTTTAAACTAAATAATTAAGACCCACTAACCAGAATACAAAAAACTTTATTTTACTAAAATTACTTTATGTACATTTTGATTACATGGTAGTCACCTTCAGAAGTACTATTTATAGAAGTAGTAACTTCTATAAATAATCCATTTATCTTACCATAAATCTACCATAATACCATTTATCTTCGGAAATAAACTTCTGAAGATGATTATTATGTAAACAAAATGTTCATAAAGTAATTTTAGTAAATAAAGATTTTTATATTGTTGTTAGTGGGTTTTATTTATTCAGTTGAAAAATTAGTCTACAGTGCTTACAAATTTATTAAATATTTGGTTTTGTTAAAATCTAAAAAAATGTTCTTGAGATGTTTGTAGTTTTAAAAATACTTTATTATATTTAAAAATTTCATTCTTATATTCAAACAATAAAAAATATTTTGTACAAGTTTAATTTAATAAAGTAAAAAAATATCATGTGGAACTCATAGGAATTTAAAACTCTTTCACAGCTTGGATTTCGACAGTAGCCACTCTCAGAAATCATCGTCTTTTGACCAACATATGTCCCCACAGTTTGGCCTTGGGTAGATACTTTAGTAGTGGCTGTGTACCTGGAGCTAATGACATTTCACACACAAGAGGCAGTGGATTAGTCCCTGCTTCCCTGTGTTCACTCTGCACTGGTTCTTTAGAATCAAACTCCACAGGTAATATATTCATAAAAAAATTCATTCAAACATTATTTGATATAATTTTTAAAAAATGTTTTATTACTTTTCGTTAAATTAAAGTTCTTTAAAAATGTTATACATATTAGTTGAAATAGTTAAATTTTATATGAAAATATCCTGTGCAAAAGTTGCGGTATCTGTGATTCTTTTCAAAATATGTCATACAGTAAAACCTTGAAACAGCAGAGTTTGTCTGTACTTTTCCAAGTGATTGTTGTTTGGAAGTGTCCGCTATTCAAAGAGGTCAAAAAATAACAGTAAAATTTGGGCTTTAAATTGTCCCTAATTACTTGGAATAATTTACTGTGGTTAAATAATAATAAATAGTACTCTAAAACCTCTAACCACAAATATTTTTATTCCAGTCGAATATACATTTCTGGTACTAAATAACCATCCTCAGAGACATGGTACAACCTATTAACTAACTCTACAGTTTTCTTAATTATGATCAACTAAAATACTTGCCCCCCCCCCAGAACTCAGCAGCCTCTACTCTTAGTAAATAGTTAGAAGGCCTCATATCAGTGTTATAAACAGAGGTGTAAAACCTAAAAGATTGAAAACCTCAATTGTCAGAATATATTTTTTGCCTTAATCTTACTTCTTGGAACAGGTATCCAGCATCAGAAGACGCCGACAACCCAATGTCCGAAATAAACGGCAGCCACCAGTGCTCAGTAATCCCTGTTTGTCAGGATCTTACCCATGCACAATGCCTCTCCAAGTTTTAATTTCATTTTTTCTCTGTGTTGGTTTGGCGCTGTGCAGAGTAGCAATATATGACACAAGGTCTTAACTTCAGCGTGATATCTTTGGCACATTACGCTATCGCTGACGTTGAAGCGCTGAAGGTAGACCTAGGTAACAATGTGGCCGAATAGAGCATGTGCTGTGAACGCCCATAAAATGATGGGCTTGTGGGTTCTCTCTGAATGTTAAATGTTTTTGCCTTATAAGATTACTAGATATATCGTGGACATCGGGCCATTGGCTATAGTTAAGCTAGACGCCTGCAGGAAGAAGTAAGTAAGATTACTAGATATTTCATTAAAATTATTAAGAATAAACTTCTTTGAGAGCCCTTAAATTTTGCCACATTTCTGAATAGTTGGATGATGTCAATCGAAGCCACTGGCATAAGTTGTGGAGGCACAGATGTTTTATTCTCTTGAGTCTATGTTTACACATCTTCCCTTGGACCTCTAATTGTAGCAGATTGTATTTATTAAATCTCATCATATGATAAGATATTCAGTTTCCTTCTTATTATTGAATGATACATTTATTTCCTTCACTATTTTGGCATAGTACTTGAATGCTGGTGATGTGATCAGTATAAGATACTCTGAGGTTTTCTCGGAATATCGACATTTCAAATGCTTCTAGCCTCTTCATTGATGTTCCCCTCAATGTCCATAACTCTGCACTGTACAGAGAAACAAGAAATATGTTACCCTCGGCCAGTTTTGTTTTCAGTAGAACAGATATACTATTGTGTGTGAATACATTTTCAATGTTAATAAATTTTACTTAGACCTTTTTTCAATTTTGGAATGTATTTTTCCAATTGTTTGGTCTCATTTCGAGTTATTTACAGTTCCAAGGTACATGTATGAATTGGATATGACAGATTAAAATTCACATGTTAAGATTAATAATATATAGTGAAATGTCAAGTAATATTTTACGAAAAACTCATATATTTAGCTAATATCCAAAGCTAATAATTTAGAACTAAAAACACTTGTAAATATGTACAAAGAACACTACATATGTGACACTTGCCTGTAGTAGCACTTAGGATTTACAGTCTGTGTTAGCAATGGGATACATCTCCCAAAACAGCAGTTTTCAATAATAAAAATAAAGTGCTACTAGAGGCTAGTGTAACAATAATATACCAGTGGCGCATCGAAGGAGGGGCCAAAGGGGTTGGGCCCCCTGTCCATCCCTATAAAAAAAAGTTACTCAAGTCATCCATCATTGGAAGAGGTACAGTGTATATAAATTTAACTACTAAGATTGACAAATAAATAGGTATAAATAATAAATTTTTAAGTTTTATTTGTGCCTGTAGAATTAGGAATATCATTTAATTAGCAAATTAAAATGGTGATAATATTTAAATGCATCAATAACAAAAGCACCATGAATATCTGTTAAAAATACACAGTTGTTGAGTTTGCACCTTAAGGTAAATCTTGAAGTAACTTGATTGATTTGGGGTAATTTTACAACCGAGTTAATGTCCACCCCCCTCCCCCGTTGTTGTTCTTGGCTCCCTCCTTAACAATATTCTTAGTGTGCCGCTGTAACATACATACAAGTGTTTTCAATTAGAAAATAGTAGCTCGAGTGAAGATAAAATCAAATAATATGATAATAATTTAGGTTATAAATCACCTGTGAGCTAAGCTACTAAATTGTAGATTATTGCTCTATCTTCAAGGAGGTCTAATCATTGAGTTCATTAATAAAAACAGTTATGATTGTGCTTTAGTGTTATAACTTACTGCCACTTTAATTTGCAGATGGACCCTGTTCAACAACCTCAAACAATATGTTCTACGGCGACCTTGGAGCACTTCGGTGTGTAGGATCAGGTTCTGGTGACATTGCTTTCTTGGATTACAAGCAATTACTGAAAGGTAAAGCTATGACACAGTGCTGTCGTATAGTCTATTTTATATTTGTAGTAAACCTTCTACAGAAATTTAAAAATACAACATAAATTTAATTCAATATAAACAATATATATTTTCAATAACCTACTACTTACTACAGTTATTTCTCTAGCTGTCAATAAAAATGAATGTGTTCAGTCCAAAGGAAACATTGTAGGTTAGAGTATAGACAAGTACTATATTTATTTGCGTGTTTAATTTCAGGCAAGGATGGCGGCTTGGCAGAAGATATTGAATCTAGTGTTTACAAAGTGCTCTGTAAGAATGGCTCACTGGCGCAATATAAGGGCCTAAATGTTGATGAAGACTGCGCTCTGGCCGTTGGTGTTGGATCTGAGGTAGCTTCCGTTTGTTAAGGAGAACACCTTTATCTGTTAACTCTCCCAGCAACATACTAGTGAAATTCTAAACATTTTTGTAGAAATAAAATGACTGGTTTTTATTAATTTAGTGGCGACATTTTGATAACATATTCATTACCCTCATGTCATACATATTTATCCTATACATACGAATAGTAATTAATATTGATAGAAATTATTTAATAGCTATCAACTAATTTATATATAATGCATTGACATTCAACAAGTAACAAGGACATACACAGAATCATATTATGTGTGTATATTATATTGTATGTATTACCTTGTTATTTTTTGTTATCAATTGAATTATGTATTTAAATTAGTTTATTATATTAAATTAATTTGTATCGGCATTAATTTCAAATCATATGTACAGGCTTGAAGATGGTAACAAATATTGTTGAAATGTTTGCACTAAATTCATAAATGATAATGCTTGACTTGCAAACCAGTTATTTTATTTTTACAAAATTTAAACCTAGTGAATTTATTATGAAGTCGAAACATTTTTATCAAGGTTTTTAACTAAACAGAAAATCTCCGTAATTTTTGTGTTTCTCCTAAGTGCGCACAAGTTATATATTGCTTTACAAATATAAGTAAAATATGTGCACAGGTATAACAGTACTTTGCTTAACTTAGTGCAATTACCTATTAAATAGTGTAATTCTGAATAACTCTTAAATATATTACTTATAGAAACTCACTGAGTGTGTAAACTATTAGTGAGATTTTAAGTACACTCATAATTTTTTATTTAGCTTCAGTAGAAATAAGTATGAGTTTTTAAAGATTATACAAATTATTTTTCCGTAGGTTTTAATCCGAGGGCATCTTCCTGAATACAAGCGGACAGACCTATCCGAGCTGCTCCTTGCAATGGATGTATGGTTTGGCAGTTCCTCATTAGAAGGGGCTTTCCATATGTATAATAAGTTCCAAAATACTAAGGATTTAGTTTTTAAGGTAGTATTGTTGAATTGGTTTGATATTTTCTGTGTTTTAAATAAAAACTTGCCTATCATATCGTAAGCAGGTTATCATTTTTTGAGGAGTACAAAAATATACAATGTGTATTTATCATGAAATGCTGGTTACCCTCCCCAAAGCACTCATAAAAACTTTAAGTATTATTCACACTGGATTTAAAGTATAACAGTTTAACTCGTGGTAATAATAATTTAGAATTAATACTCACAATAGTAAGTATTTTATGTCATTCTCAGTATTTCAACAATCTGCAATCATAAAGTTAATTAGAGCTTAGCTGGTGAGAACAATTCACAACAGTAAACATTAAAACTCTTTACTCTAAATCTCACTATACATTAGCTTATTAAATCAAACACACTAAACATTAAAACACTTTACTCTAAATCTTACTATACATTAGTTTATAAAATCAAACATACTAGTTTATTAAAATAAACAGACCAGTTTTGACAACGCGTCTTTATCAGTGCTTTACTATTCTGATGAAGGCGACATCATCGTCGAAACTAGTTTGTTTTAATAAACTAGTGTGTTTGTTTTAATAAACTAATATGTAGTGAGATTTAGAGTAAACTGTCTTAATTTTTACCGTTGTGAATATGCAGTCAATTTAAATTCTGATATACAAAACTGTGTATTGCAAATAATTTCTTGTATCTGTTGTATCTTGTAAAGACCAATTGGGATCTTCAGGTATTTAAAAAAATTACTCACTAAAAAAATTTTGTGGTACCTGACATTTGCCTGATTGATATATAAAAAGCCATCTGAAAAATTCTTATAGTGTTTATAAACAATAATAAAGTCAGTTTTCAATTTCTATTACATTTTTGTAGCAATTTTTTCCAAGGTTTTAATTACTACATTGGTATAATAATTAGATTTACTAACAAATTATTAATATAATTGCTTTTTTGTTCTAGGATACTACTGTAGGATTAATATTGCCTCAAGACTCTAACTACCAACTAGTAAATGCATATACAAGACTCCAAACATTTAACGCTAACTGTACTCGTGGTGGGGCTGCGTCTAATCTACCTCTTCCTCTTGCAATACTCTTTGCAGTCATCTTAGCTTTGTTCACTTTCAGAACTCTTTAAACTATGGTTTACTAAAGCCATAACTCAACAGTCCACTGCCATTGATATTTATGTTGTCTTTAATTCATGAAAAGTTTGGGCTAACATGTGAAATGTTTTAAATAAAAAAATAAGTATCTCATAGTAATGATGGACTTTTTATAAAAAAATGTGCAAATTATGTCAAAAGTATATAAAAAAAGCTGTAAAATAAAAATAATAAAAAAATTTGAAAAACACCAAATTTGTATGTAATTATCTTTTGTATTACTTGATGAACTATAATAGCTCATTCATACGTTGAGATATTGTTGGGAGATGTGAAAATGTTTGTGAAGCTTGGTGGATGGTAATAGAGTAGGGGAAGTCAGAGCCAAAGGGAATGAACTCCCTTAAAATTAGGAATGGGCCGATTCCGATTTTCAATTCCTGGAATCTGATTCTAATGATATTGAGTAAACACTGATACTCGATTCGCCATTGATTAAAGTGCCGATTTCGATTCTTGTTTAGCATTTAAAATGTGTGTGGTGTAATTGATAAGAATATCATTCACTATCTACTGTTTTGTTTATGTATTAGTTACTTTGAATAAATTAAACTATTCAAGCGAATGTCGATTTGAAATAACGAAAACATTATTATTAATTATGAGGCAACAAAAAAGACAATCAGAAGCATTTCTGGTCCGTTTGTCACAGTTCACCTTGCTCTGCTATCTTACTTTCACTCGGGCGGGCTCGACACTCTCCTCCCCCCCTCCGTCTCTGGCTGCCACCCCTTTATACATGTAAAACAAAACACAAATAAAAAGTAGTTCCAATTTCTCCAGTTATACAAACTGAAATGGTTATTACTGAAGTTGTATTGCAATTTGAACTGACGTTCACATTTGTAATTTTAAATAAATCATTACTTTTATCCGATATGTTTGTCATGCTTTCAGAAATTTCTATTCTATTCTATTACATTAAAACGGAACTTTTAAAATGCTTTACCATATGACCAAGATATTAACTAAATTCATTATTAGAGAATATCACATAGGCCTATATAACTTAAAAGAATCGAGAATCAGAAAAAAAATTTTAGAATCGGAATCTAAAATTTTAGGTATTGGCTCATCCCTACTTACAATACATTCTTCTAAAATCTATATTTTTTATCTTCATTTATTCACAGAAACTAAGCTATTCAATTTACTAATATTGAACTTGTTTACGAGGTGAGTCTTTATGACACATCTCATGAATCTGTAAACTACTTTCTATTTCTTTGGTATTTAAGTCATGTAACAAACTCTTCATGTTCTCTTGTAATCTCAAAATGTTTTATTTACAAATATAGAGAAATAAATTTATAGAGTTCATTTTACATGCTTTGTATTTTGTTGCATTAAATTACTTTGTTATTCATATTTATGCAGTTTCATTATAGTAAATTGGAAGGTATTTATGACAAAAGTGTTATTAGAGGATGTTTAAATTACGTGGTAAGTGACTATGCAGCTACCATTGACTTTGACATTAATGTTTGAAGGTATGACAAATGTGTTATTAGATGATGTTTAAATTACATGGTAAGTGACTATGCAGCTACCATTGACTTTGACATTAATGTTTAAAGGTATGACAAATGTGTTATTAGATGATGTTTAAATTACGTGGTAAGTGACTATGCAGCTACCATTGGCTTTGACATTAATGTTTAAAGGTATTTATGACAAATGTGTTATTAGAGGATGTTTAAATTACGTGGTAGGTGACTATGCAGCTACTATTGACTTTGACATTAATGTTTAAAGGTATTTATGACAAATGTGTTATTAGAGGATGTTTAAATTACGTGGTAAGTGACTATGCCTCTACCATTGACTTTGACATTAATGTTTAGGATCAACTAAAAATATTTAATCATATTAGTAGTTTCTTCTTTTACTAATATAAGATTTCCTATTTTGTTACTCATATTACTTTCTTTTTGCCTTATTTATGTCACTATTTCTTAGTTTACATTTATTATTGACTTTTTTCATTACCTTTTATATTAGCAATTATAATTTTGTTTGAACTTTTTGGTATATTTGACGGTCCCAAGACATTTTAAGTTGTTGGTTCTGGAATCATACCATTACAAGGGTAATATTTTAGTTCAATATTCTTTAAAGCACGTGTAGGGCGGGTTGATATTTTCAGTAATAAGTAACAAGTGTTTAAACAGCTGGTTCGTCATTATCACTATTTGTTCATATTCTGTCTTGTAATAAAGTTGTGCATTAGTTCTTTGTGTGTAAACAACAGCACAATTATTTAACAAAAGAGCCGTTGAAAAATAAAATCTTTAGCTATCATAAACTATATAGGTTTTATGAATGGAGTTGATTGTTATTGATTAGTCTGTAGAGAGACTAAAAGTTGAAATGAAACGCGGGGCGGCAAAAGTATTGTCTACCGGGTTACTTGCAGTTGCGCAATCGTGAATCACAACATAGAAAGATTAATAACTGCTCTAAGCAAAATCTAGTCATTTAGAAATAACAGCATGACGACACTGAATTTAACATGAATATAAAATACAAGTTCTAAATAAGCCTTAGCTACGCACTTACCCTAGGTAAGAAGTGAAGCAACGTTCGAAGGAGCGAGGTTGAAGCTTCCACAGTACTGTGGTCGTCAGAGGCTGCATAGAAGTCTTGACGGCAGTAACGTAACTAAAAACTCAATTTAAATAATGAGTAACAAGTAAAAGTTTACCTTACAAGGCACTTAAGTTCTTACCGCGAGTCTACGCACTTAGATTGCACAATCGGCGTAACCGAGCGACATTTTAACACAGCGGCGAACAATATAGTTCAAAATGTTCATCGACGCGGTCCGAACATTACACACATATTATTGAATGAATGCGGTACGTTTAAATTGTCTGAAACAAAGCCCATGCGGAATAAGCGGCGCGGTTTGACACAGGACTGCCCTAGCCGAGAGCCACGAAACTTCTCGTGTTGAAGCGGAAAGAACTGTAGAAATTGAAGGGAGAGGGGTTCAGAGAGGTCATCAGGAAAAAATCAATACTTGTTCCATATATCGATTAGTGGGTCAGAAATCACGTGACCAATACCGTCAGGGCACAGCTGAGCGATTTAAATAGATAGATCAACGTAGCACGTTCAAACTTCGAGCGCTGACTCGAACAGATATCATCAAATTATGCCTCTCCATAACTACAGTTATTACATAGAATGTAGAAAGTTGAGGTTGCACAAAAAATATTTACCCATAGCCAGCAAATTTTTACAATTATGCACACTACTTGTTTAATGAAGCATCCCTTATTAATAGAGAGCAAAAAAATATTTGTATGAATTTACTAACACTGTTCAGTACAGGATTTGCCCTATTCAGCTGCAGTTCTAGAATTTGTAATTTGCCGCGGCCTTTAACAACTGCAAATGAAGGTTACACTGCTGTACGCCTAACTTCCTCGCTTGAACCATATTTCTAGGCTAGTTTCCTTATTTTGCATTTGTTTGCAGTCTTTTCCTTGTAGCAGTATGAAGTGAATCGCATTGAGGGCTTAGTTACACCGCGAAGTAAAACTGCTGTAAAGCGTTACAATAACAGCAATTTAACTATAACTAACTATAATTCATCGTATAACACGTACGTAGAGTCCGCAAGTAAGTTTAACCGCTCTTTGATCTAAAAACAAGTGTATTAGAAAAGTTCCCTTTGTGTTACGGTATTCCAGGAATGTGGTGCAATCGCTCGCGTTAGTACGTCAAGTGCCGTAACAAGAACTTGTATTCAATTACGTTGTACACGGTTGTTAAGTGAACTGTGAATGATTAACCTAGGACATTATAGGACTTAGTGTTTAAAAGTGACTTTGATCTCTAATTGAGTGCACTCCTTGTAAGGACTCATTGTTTCGACAACTGTTCTAATTAAAGTTAAAGTGTTACAGGTACATTTCCGTTACCACATCAAAATGAAAGTTTACAACGCCTCCATTCATAGGTAAGCTGTAGCGCTTAAGACTTATTCTCTTTAAATGAAGTAGTTGTTGTCATAGCTTAATAGACTTTGTGTTAAGACATTATATTTACGTATATTTGCGTATGGTCCTCCGGTCTAGAGTATTCATTAATATCGAAATTCAGTCAAAATAGAAATTTAATTTGGTTACAAACAAACACTATAGGCCTAGTAGATTTCAACATTTCTTCCCTGCTTTCTGTACTTCAAAAGTATAATACCTTATTGAACCACACATACTTCAACAGAAATATTCATAGCAAAACAATACCTGTAATAAAATGCAACAAAAAAAATATCTAATATACTCATCTTCATTTTTGTTGGGAATATTTCTATACATATGAGTTACGTTTTCTGCCATTCCAAGTACATTTTCAGCCATTCGTACTCCAAGTACGATCCAAGTTTTGAAAATGGAGTTACTCCGAAATGCGTCAACAGAGGAGAATATTGAAACATTAGGGATGGCAGAAAACTGCACTCAAACATATAAAAAAAGTGTCGTCTATGTAAAGTCAATTACAAATCTTGGGTGACCAGAAAGAGTGGGACTCAGTGGGGTTTGGTATTTTGATTAGTATCGTGATAATTTAAAAAAAAAAAACAAGTCAAAATGAAATAAATAGGTTATAAATATCTTTATAAATACATTTAAAAAAAAAGTTCATTACCAAATACTGTTTTGTGTACAATTTCGAAGTTTTTGACAATCTGTGAGCTAATTTTTTCCTCTGTATCTTTTGAATGTGCCGCAATAAGCAGAAAAAATGTATAAATAAACTTTATTCTCTTCCAAAGGCAATACTGCATAGGATACACACACACACACACACCCATATAGGTAACTTTTATATAAACACATTTTACATTCTGAAGTTGATGTTATTTCAATTGTCATTGGCTTAGTTTAATTTAATTATAAGTTCTAAACTGTATTTTAACAAAATTAATATTAATATATAAAAACTTTTTGTTTTACAAAAAAAATACAACTTCTAATTTTAGCTGAGATACAGATTTAAAGTCAGTTAATCCCAAAAGTTTAGTTCAAGCAAAAGAGTAAGTGTGGGAAAACTTTATAATTCTGTGTATTAAGGAAATGAAAATAAAGGTAGCAAACACTTTTTTCTTTAAACTTTTTTCACAACTAAAATATATTTACAATTACATAAATAATAAATAAATAAATACTGAGACTAAACTATTGAAATTAAATTTGTACATTTATATTGCTATTTGTTTGGTCACACATTATTATAAATATGAGGTATGACAGTGCTATATATTTTGATAGAATTGCATCCATTGACATTTTCCTTTATTTATTCTTTAAAAGTTATTTCAAAACATTCAATATTTTATTTTTAAATAAATAAAACCTCTAAACCACAAATAACATTAATTTAAAACTTATGTACATTTCGATTGCCCAGCAATCATCTTCAGAGGTATTTAAAAATTTTTATGAAAAAATTTGAAAAGGAATTAAGAAACAAACTCCCGTATTTTCCTAGATTATGGATTAGATATGTAGATGATGTTTTCGCAATTTTTAATACCAAAGAGTTTAACGTAGAACATTTTTTATCATTAATTAACAATGAACATAAAAACATTAAATTTACTTTTGAAATAGAGCATAATAAATGTTTACCATTTCTTGATGTATTATGTTTTAGAAATAATAATAAAATTGAATTTGATATATATAGGAAACATACAAATAATGATAGATATATTCCGGTAGATTCTAACCATTGCAAATCCCATAAATTAGCAGCTTTTAATACTATGGTTAATAGATTAATTACTATTCCATTGCATAAAAATAGATTTAAATGTGAGTTGGCCAAAATTAAAGAAATCGCTAAATTCAATGGATATGATCCTAAAATAATAGATAATGTTTTTGAGGAAACAAAAATTAAAAAAGTTTAGAAACGATTCTACTACCTTAATAACACAAAAAGAAAATATTAAAAATCAATTCATTAGCCTACCATTCGATATGGATTTAACAAAAGGTCTAGAAAACGTTTTTAAACAGGTAAATTTAAAAGTAGCTTACAAAAGCTTAAATAGCTTAAAAAATGTATTAGGTAACCCAAAAGATAAAATAAAGATGATAGATAAATCTGGAATTTATAAAATAAATTGTAATTCATGTAGTAAAATTTATATTGGCTAAACAAAAAGAAAAATATTAACCAGATTTAATGAACATATTAGCCATATAAAATTTCAAAGACCTGAAAAATCTAGTGTTGCAGAACATATTCTAAACACTAAACACACTTTAGAATTAAATGATCTAAAATTATTGAAAACTGTTAATTCAAAAGGTCTTTTGAATAGTTTTGAAAGTTTGTACTTTCACAAATATGACGAAAATAATTTATTAAATTGTGATAAAGGGCCTATCCCTAAATCTCAGTTATATTCATTAATTAGGAGATAGTTATAAGCTTGTTAATAAATAATATTATTGTTTTTTAGTAAAATTGAAATAGTTGTAACGGTAACTCTTCACCACGAGAGTTGGAAGACCGGACCAAGTTGTAGAGGGGGAATTTACTGCAATGTGATTGGTCGTACTAGTTTTTTAAAATAAGGGGCGTGGCGAAGTAGTTACCGGTTTATGCCTATATATTTGTTGTATTATGTTGTTTAAAGTTAGTTGTTTTTGTTGTTTTTTTTTTTTAAATACCTCTGAAGATGATTGCTGGGCAATCGAAATGTACATAAGGTTTAAATAAATGTTATTTGTGGTTTAGAGGTTTTATTTATTTAAAAATAAACATTACGCCACAGTTGCTTCAAACAGTTATTCAATATTTTGTCTTATCGGAATAAAACTCTATGCTTTTATTATTATCAGATTAGTACATAATTTAGGAATGATTTGTAGGTAATATCTTAAAATTTGTGGAATAATTAAAAAATTTGTTTCAACAAGTAACAATTGGAATCATGTTATAACCATTGGTTGTGAACTGTCACATAAATTTTTAATATTTACTATAATTCACTCCCATGAAAATTCACAATAAAATACTCTTATGATCTGAAATTTGTCTTATGAATGTAGTATACTTTTAGTGTTTCTTTTATAACTAATTACACTTAAATAGCATAACAGTGCCATTAATAATGCATGAAAAGATGTTCGGAAACAGAGGACCTAGTAAACCAATGTTATTGAGCTGTTAAACACTGCAATTTCCTTGGAAATGCTTAATAAAGGCAATAATGAATGAAGTTACACATTATTATTTGAAAATATGCATTTAGAGAGATGGATCTTATTTTTAACTTGCAGTGGCAAAGATAATATCCAGTAGTATAGGGAGGTGCGACGGTTTGATAAGAATGCCCCGGGAGGCATGAATTTAGAAAGGAATGTGGAAAATAAATTTTAGTAAAAATGCCATCCTATTTCACCACACTTGTTACTTTCAACAATTTATTCAAATGTAACTGAGGAAAGCTAGAGCAATATTCATGTTTTAAGTTTAAACCATAGCCTATCCTAGTTTCCCTTTGAGTATCAAAATTATTAGTAAATATGAATTTTAGTTTTGAGCGTAGTTGTACTTGGAAAAACATTTAAACTTCCAAATAAAGAGCAGTAAGGTTTTGTATTGTTTACACTATTTGTCAGCTTTGGCCAATAATTTTTAAAAACAAATTTACTGTTTAGAAGCTGGGATAAAAAAGAACAATACGAGGCCTACCAGGAATTTCTAAGACTGTAATATAGTCAATACCAAGCAACAGCTCTTCCACTCCAATCCTGACCAAATTCAAAGAGACGTTCAAATAAATATGGGTAAATAAGGGATGGTGAGGGGGATTACTGGAGCTTACTTACTAATTGATCTCATTATGCTGTAAAGGGGAAGAGTGCCAGTGGTCCAGGAGGATTTGACAAAGGGATGCAAAACAATAGTATTTATATAAATTAAACCAAATGCCACTTTAGTCAAGTTTACATATTTTAAAGTACAGTAGAACTTCTGTAATTCGTCAAGTTCAGAACCGATGAAGACGAATTCAAGAAAAAAATTAATTACGGAAGTTGTGAAATTAAATGTAATTGTGGGTAAACATACCATATAAATACGTAAATAGGTATGTAAAGTAAGTGCTCAACTTACATTATATACTTTGCTAGAAAAACTCAACAGCACTGTTACACAACATTATAAAAACACTAGAAACCTGGAGTATAGTTCGTAATTACAAATACAGTAAGTTACTCTTACACAGTTCTCTTAAACATATCAGAGAACCTTGGAAGAACAATAACATTAGCATGTAAAAATACGGTTTATTAAATCTATTTGAGTTTTAGTTTTGAAAAAAGTCTGTCATTTTATTTTGTACTAAAGAGTTCTTTTCTAATGATGCTTAGACTACGTGACAGTGCAGACGATATTTGTTATTACTGTGACGAATTACAGAAAGTGAGGAATTAGAGATTTGTAGAATGTATATTTGTAGCTTAAATTTAAAGTGGAAACAAATATGTGTTTACGAATTAAAATTCCATATTATAATTCCTGGAGAAATTCTTTGTTCATTGATGAAACTAAATAATTAATCATTTAAAATCAAAACTGTATAAATTAATTCAATTTCTTATGTAAATATCAATATTTGCAAAACACAATTATTCATTTGAAATCAGCTTAAAATATTTCTTAGTGACAGGTATTCCTGCATTTTTAAATTAGTTTACTATTAATTAAGTAAAATTTAAAACCCAACAAAGAAATATATTTTCATCTATCAACTCTAAATTATTCTCAAGTGATCAGAGCAATGCTATAAATATAATAATATACTGTGTTCTATATACAGTATTAACAGTCATTTTCAATATTTAAGGACAAAATTATCCAAAAATTATAAAAAATTTTACATTGTTGATTAAGAAGTAGTTTATGTCTATGAATAATAAGTCTATTTTTAGTGAAACTTCATAATCTGTTTGTAATAATGCTAAAAGATATATTATATAGTTATAACATTTAAATAATTTGATTTTTATTTACATTACAATCATTTATATAGTACAAACAAAAACATTATCTAGAAAAAAATATAATTTATTAAGTACACTTATAAAACATTTTTCATTTATAATCTAAAACAATGTGAAATAATTATTCTTTTTTAAGATTTAAAATATTTCTCCTTGATATTATCGAATTAATTTCATACACTAAAGTATAGATTTAACCCAAATTTTATGCCATTTATTTAAACAAAAATGTTTAAGAGCAAAGAACTAGATAATTTATAATTACTAAACATTTACTTTAAAAAAAACTTTACCTAAACATACTGTCATTTTTGCAAAGATAGTTGAAGTGGTTTTAAAAACTATAAATTTATTTTAATTTTTAAAAAATATTTTCATTTAATACAAATTAGTTAAAGGACGATATCTTAAAGTAGTATTATGTCTACCTACAATTTTGGGGTATTAAAATGAGCATTTTTATTTTACACCTTAACAGTGAAAGAACTAATTTTAGGGATATTTTTAAAGACGTAGAATTTAATAAATCAATCTCTAGTTAGAACACCTGCAAATAAATTATTTTCTATCTACTTTATTGACATATTTCCGTTACTTTGCAACCAAATATGAAGTAGAGAAAAAAAATTGTGGTTAGAAGGTTTTAATTATTTCCCTTAAATTGTGTGGTTTAAATGGACTTTAAAAAATTACAAGTACGAATTAGTCTTTTTTAAATTTAATGTTCATTATTCTAAAGTCAGTACGATTTTGTGTACTTCAAAAATAGAATAACAACTGAACTAAAAATGTGGAAAATCGTTGTCTATGTATTTACAACCACATTATAACAAAATAACAATAACGCAGAAACACGTCTTAAGCAAATAACAATAGCTTGAATATATTTTGGTATTTTTGCAGATGTGTGCCATAAGGTTTCAATTGACATTCTGCTTGTTAAATTTCAAAAAAGTAATGATAGCCACTACTCAATAATATTGAAATAATAACAAAACTTATTGTTATAATCATAGCTTGCCATATTTTTAATTCAATATTCAACTCTATTTTCAGATAAGTCTTCTAACAACATTTTTACTATTTTGTGCATACATTCGATGTAAATCTTGAATGCAATACTTACAGAGACACTGATTGAATTGTTTTTGTATTCAGTAGTCGCCTGCACACTTCACCCTTCATTGGACGCTTCTAATAGTAAAGCTTTAGTTTTATACAGGTCACAATACTTTTAATGATTTAGTGTTTAATACTTATAAATTGTTTACACTGATAATCTGATTGATCCAGCCAATAAAAGAAGACACTTTGACGTAAACTCCAGGCACATCAATTCTTCCACATCCAAAACCCCAAGAAACTAATCCAGCAAGTTCGTAGAACCCGTCGTCTTGACATACTAATGGTCCACCACCATCTCCCTGATTAATAAACAATTTAATTAATTAATATGAAATTATAGACACTCTACACTAAGCCCAAATACAACTTGGGTTATAGAGAAACTTGATTCAATTGAAGCCAAGTGTAGAATACACTAATGTTTCAAATTTCATAACTTTTTGTTTTCAGTAAAATATTGGTTTTCGCCCTTTTTTCAAACCATGCTGCCTATTTCCAAAAAACCAAGAATGTCACAGTTCTTAACTTGGTCTATTGTTACTCAGTGATTCAGTATGTCTCTATGTACAATATAATTCACGTTTTTTACAAAACGTCCATTAATGATGTTTATTTGCTAGCTTATTTATTGTTGTTTCTTTAGTGATATAATTATATTCCAAAGTGATTAAAGATATACATAATGTTGCAATTTTTTATCTTAATTATTATTTAATTTTCAATATATATATATATATATATATATATATATATATATTTTTTTTTTCCCAAATAGCCTTATCTCTTTCCCCCTGACAGACTTATATAAACTATAATCACTCATATGTTCATGGAAACAATATATATATCTTTAATCTGTGCATCTGTGACATCTGATTTCTACTCTACACATTCTGTGATTACAATTATTTTATTTTATTTCATTCTTTCATATTTCTTTTTGTGTTTTCTCTTCGATTGACAAAGACCACTGTGTGGTTGAAATATATCATTGTTTAAGTGCTTTTATGTTTTTCTATTTCAAGACTACAGTGTGGACTCTTACCAAGGTAAGTCTGTCAGTCTCCTAGTCCAAAAAATCTATCTATCTATATATATATATATATATATATATATATATATATATATATATATATATATATATATATATATATATATATATATATATATTGTTATATATATATATTGTTATAAAGACTAAGATTTACAAATCTATATTTAATGAAATCCCCCTATTTTGATAATGGTTTTAATAATAATTAAAAAGTGAATTTTTAGAAATGTACTAAAAATGCCCAGTAAATTGGTGCCACTACACAAATTTTGGCCCACTTTGTAAAGAGTTAAAAGATCACATTTTATAAATTAGTTTTGGTGGGTAGAAATAAAATTGGTAGTTTCTTTGGTCCTGAATTTTAAAGTATGTTGTCAATTTTCTAATAAGTCAATTAATGTTTTAGAGAAAGGCGATTTTTCAATTCCTTCTATTACTTCATATATATATGAATCTTCATATATGTCTTGTTCAAAATTTCAATCATTAATAAAATACTTTTATTAATCCAGTAAAGTTCAAATACATTTTCTTAACACTTGATGCTATACAGTTTTTTGACATATTTATTAAAAAATAATGAAATAATTTTATTTTTACAATGGAGAAAAACTTTTCAGAAAAGAGCGAAGGTATGTAATATAGTTATTCTGTCCAATTTGGCTTAACCCTAGAAAGCTAATCTATCGTAAAAATTACGAGCGCGTTTTGTTTTTGTTTGGCTGCTCCCCTTTTTCTGCGTTAATAGACTCGCCCAACCAGTTCCGTGCCTTACTGTGGTATGCTTACGCATTAGTCATCGTTTTGTACTGATGCGGCTTGTCATTTCAGCTCAGCTACAAGTCATTCGTAAAAATTACGATAGTTTAGCTTTGATGTTCGGATTTTTTCGCATACCGTTCTATGCATGATGGATTGTTTTTGGTTGAATAGTGATAGAATTTTGTTTTTCTGAGTATTTTTAGTGCTAAGTTTAAAAAAGTTATTAAGTTTAAAAGTTAATAAGTTTAAAAAAATGAGTTGGAAACTTAATGCAAGTGAAATTGATAAATACTTACAACAGAGTGCAAGTGATGAATCTCACAATGATTCTGAATCAGATTATGAAGTGGACCAAGTTGAGTATGAGAACATTATAATTAGTGATGATACCGATGCAGACTACAACCCTGGTGCAGACCAATTGCTGTCAGAAATTTCTAATTCGGATGAAGAAGAACCTCTACCACCGGCAAGGAAAAAGAAGAAGGCTGCTGAATTAAATCCTGTTGTTCCTCACTCATCAGAAGCAATGCAACCAATTTCAATTCCTACTAACACATCTTCACCTGTCAGTCAACCTATCACAACCACCCAAAAATTTGGTATGCCTAGTAACAAAGCAGATAGGCCCTCAACCTCAACAGATGATTCACACTTGGTAGTTTGCAGTACAGTTAGCCTCCGAGGGAAAGATGGACATCGTTGGACAAACAAACCAACAACTCACGGAAATAGATCTTCAGTAGCCAGAAATATTATTCATATATCACCTGGATGCACTGATACTGCAAAAAACCAACTAATACCGGTGAATATTTTCAGACTTTTTTTAACTCACGAAATCAAATCTAAAATTGTTAATTACACTAACTTGAAAATCCAAGAAAGAAGTACCAAGTATAAAACTCAGACAAAAACTGTTGGTGCTATGAGTGGTACTGAGTTTGATGCTCTATTAGGGTTACTTATTCTTTCAGCTGCCCAAAAAGACAACCATCTACCATCTTCTGAGATGTTCAACCCAGAAATCAGTGGCGAGAGATACCATGCGACCATGAGCTGTGACAGATTTGATTTTCTGTTGGAGTGTTTACGTTTTGATGATTCTGGTACTAGAGCTGATAGGAGGGAAACAGACAATTTTGCTCCTATGAGAGAAACTTGGGATTTATTTATTAATGCCTGCCGAAGTTCTTACAAACCTGGTTCATTCTTAACTATTGATGAACAACTACTTGCATTTCGTGGGAGATGTAAGTTCAGGATGTATATTCCAAACAAACCTGATAAATACGGCCTCAAGTTAGTTTTAATGTGCGACAATTCTACAAAATACATGGTTGATGCTATACCGTACACAGGAAAAACGATGTCCACCGAAGGTTTACCTCAAGCCGAATTCTTTGTGAAGAAGTTGTCAACGGCTTGTCATGGATCCAATCGTAATATAACTATGGACAATTGGTTCACGTCTGTTCCATTGGCAACCTCACTCTTAGAAGATCTATATAAACTCACTATAGTAGGCACACTAAGAAGAGATAAGCGAGAAATCCCTCCTGAAATGAAAAATCCTAAGGGCAGAGCCATAGGGACGAGTATATTCTGTTTTGACGGGCAAAAAACTATGGTTTCTTACAAAGTAAAAAACTCAAAAGTGGTTTTACTACTATCAACCTGCCATGAAAAACCTGTCATCGATCAAGACTCCAAAAAACCTCAAATAATTGAAACCTACAATGCTACAAAAGGAGCAGTTGACACGTTAGATCAAATGTGCCACCAGATTTCTTGTAGTCGTAAGACTAAACGGTGGCCTTTGTGTGTATTTTATGGCATCCTGAACATTATATTAGTGAATGCCTATGTCATTTATGTTACAAATCTGGTAAAAAGGGGACAAAAACCACTTTCAAGAAGAAAATTTGCTATGGAAATTCACCACAGCCTTATTGAGTCCTGGCTTCAAGAGCGGCTCCAATACCCAACTTTGACCCGGAAACTCAAGGAATCTATTGCCGATATCTTGAAAGTTCCAGTGCCAAATAGGGCCCAAGACCTTCCTCAAAACACACCAAGAACAATTTGTGGGATTTGCCCATCGATGAAGAGAAGAATGACCACAGTCTACTGCTGCCGCTGCAACTAACCAATATGTGCAGAGCATCGCGGAAAGTGCTGCGTTAACTGCGTAGAGGACTTGTAAATATTCAAATTTCACACAAACATGTTTGTAATCATATA
The DNA here is from genome assembly GCA_036971475.1 of Prosapia bicincta. Taxonomy (NCBI): domain Eukaryota; kingdom Metazoa; phylum Arthropoda; class Insecta; order Hemiptera; family Cercopidae; genus Prosapia; species Prosapia bicincta. Next base: position 191,350,452 of record JBAIZL010000004.1, on the reverse strand, counting down.
ACTAATCCAATTGTGTTCATTAAAGTTTTAATTTGTATCCAAAAATATTTTTATTATTTATTTTTTTCCACATTCGTAAATTTTACGATAGTTTAGCTTTAACGTAATTTTTTGATAGATTAGCTTTCTAGGGTTAAAGTAAGTGATAACATATGATTTCGTAAAACAGCTGATTTTATGTTATAGGTTACATTGTAGAACAGCTGTCTTAACACGTAGGTTAAGTTACTTTATTTATACTAATTGTAATTATTTAATAAAAAGTATTTTTGTTGACCTAAGAAGAAATTGACTTTTTTAAAAAATTGTTGTTCGTATGACTTGTGATCACATAAAATATCACAAAACAGTTTCTAATAATTACTCAGAATTTCATCCAATTATTTGCATTGTAGTTACTTGAAATAGTTCCTCTACAACCTTGTAGTTTATCAAACAAGAATCTATAAGATTCTTTAATTTAGCGTATTGTTTACTTATTCACAATATTATATGGTAATATTACTTATTTATATTTATTATTTAAATTAGCACCACATTTAAGTTCTTAGTAACAGATTAAAGATTAAGTTTTAATGAAATAATAGGTTAACAAAAGTATAATAATGAACACTGTTCTTTACAATTATATATTATAAAATTATATCTAATTTTTTAGCTTTAATTAGTAGCTTGCAAACTCAGATAACAAATATAAATTAATTTATATATATATTTGAGTACAGTTTTCTACCATTCCTAACATCATAATATTCTTCTCTGTTGACGCATTTCGGAGTAACTCCATTTTCAAAACTCAAATCATACTGCTCGCTCAAGCTTTGAGTTCGTCTTGAGTAAGTTTTGAAAATAGAGTCACTCAAAAACGTGTTAACAGAGGAGAATATTGTCACGTTGGGAGTAGCAGAAAACTGTACTCAAATATGTAGAAATATTCTTAACAGAAATGAAGATGACTATATTGATAATAAATTTATTTCCAAATAAAAAGTTAAAACCTGTATTGATTTATATAATATTTATGACTAACATACTCATATTGCACTTATTATTTACCTGACAAGCATCATTTCCTTCTTCTCCACCAGCACAGAAGCTGCTTGCAGGAAGTATAAAGATTTTTTCAGTAACGGCGTTGATCTTCCTTATGCACTCAGCATCACTAACGATGGGGATTTCTGCTTCCCGCACTCTTAATGGAATTGGTCCCGCTAAAATCAGTAATTAATTAAATTAATATTATTTGCCATATTATTATACCATATTTTCCCATATTTAAAGTTGGAATTTCAACAAAAAAAATTTTCACAATGTGCCTTTAAAACACAACAATAATATTCCTACAAAATTGAATATCTCTAATTCCAATAGTATTTTCTTGTTGTTGATTGACGACCATGTAGATATATTTAAATTAGAAATAAGTATCGAACGCTTGTTGTTGTTCATTATGAGCTGGTTGTTAATCACTTATTACACATTTGCTATTACTTGCGACCAGACTTTTTGTTAACTAAAAGTTGTTAAATTGTTAACTTACACTTGGAGGAAACGTTTTTGTTTTTGTCTTACGACTTCTTCAGCCTCGTATTTTTGCGCTAGGAATGCTGCACTTGTGCTTCCTTGGTACTATTTTTTTGAAAGTTAGAAGTGATGTGATCAAAGAGTATGTGTGATTTGTGCCATGTTAGTTCATTTAGGATGTCATTTTTATGTGTGTTGCTATGACTATATATTTCATACTGTTCTACCAATAAAGGTCATAAATTAAACACACTAGAACAGTATGAAATATATAGACATAGCAACACACATAAAAATGACATCCTAAATGAACAAACACAGCACAGATCATACATACTCTTCGATCACATCACTTCTAACTTTCAAAAAAATGGTACCAAGGAAGCACAACTGCAGCATTCCTAGCGCAAAAATACGAGGCTGAAGAAGCCGTAAGACGAAAACAAAAACGTTTCCTCCAAGTGTAAGTTAACAATTTAACAACTTTTAGTTAACAAAAAGTCTGGTTGCAAGTAATAGCAAAAGTGTAATAAGTAGAAATAAGTATTTGAAATTCATAAAATCTGATTAAATCATAAGTAAATATTTAACTAACTACAGTCCAATACCGGTAATCTGAAACAATAAATGTGCGACCAATTCAGATTACCTGAATGCACGTGTAACACATATACCTACGACGTAAATATGGCTACGTATATGCCTATATGGAATTATAAAGTACATATAGGCTAATGTTAAGAGTAGATTTAGATAAGTACATTAATAACCGAAAGGAAACACTTACCAATAGTAGCATGTATTTTTAAATTAAAACAGTCTTTTTATCATGTAAAGATTTAAAATGAACAATATAACAAATACTTGAACAACACACTTAATACAACATAAATTTAATTCACTAACTTTATCAAGAAATTGTTGACAGAAAGATTTTATTTCATCCGGATTGTTAGACAATTTTTCTCCTGTGATAGAAAAGCACTGAATTACATGATTCTTTTTAAAATTGTCAAGCCAATGATTATTGGCTTTAAACTCTTCTCTGTTGAGGTAAAATTCAGAGAAAAAGAATCTTGCCTTTTCCTATAATAAAGGGCCAGATATGGGGATGTTTCACGATCGTTCTTGCAGAAACCATGTATATAGAGCAGTTTCTACCAAAGCGTATTCATTCATTTTCACTGATTTCCATGCACTGCTACCTTCCTTTATACAAGACACAAACGACAAAAATGGTACTTTGTTTTTCTTTATGTGATGTTGATTCTTCAATGGATTGTTAAGTGTCCGATCCCAAAATCTTCTGCTAATTTTTTAGCATGTACTCTGTCATCAAGTTGTTTTAGAATGTCACACTTATCCAACAACAAAAGTGTTTTGTGTTTTTTTATAAGAGAAGAAGATCCCATTATAAAAATTAAAGTTTAACACACTGCGATGACAGTGATTCTACCTTCTGCTTGCCATAAATGTTGAAACTGAACTGCTGTAGGCTGACATATGAAAAGGGATCAATACACCGAGGACATTGGAAAGTAAACGAAAAAATTACAATGTTACCTTTTTTTTAACCTCTCTTACAAACATTAATTTTTTCCCCGTATTGATATTTTTGAAAATCGTTTCGGATTAAAGGAAGTTTTGGACAACCGAAATTTGGATTACTGCGATTGAACTATAAGTGAACACTGGTAACTTACTCTGCTGTCGCGTTTCAAAACTGTCACTTTCATTGACCTGGTACTCCAAGGTACTTGAAACACGTCATTAAAGTAAATTAATAGTTTCCACTTGGCTAATTAAATAATTCCTTGATTTAACTAGTGAAATCAAGACCATTAAAACAACCATCTGTAACAAAGTCTGATTACGATTAGTAAAAGGCCAATTCTAACTCAGTGTTTAGAAATTACTTAAATTTGAAGGTCATGCAAGTTGTATTGAAAGCATCGGTACTTACGTATTATACCTAGGACACCATTATACAGCACGCTGCAGTGGTTCGGTTCGGTTAGGTTATCATAATTATGTTACTATTACTTTCCCTGTTTCATTATGATGAGCCTTATTTTTGAAAAAAAAAATACTGGTAAAACGAAAAAGTAATGCCGGGTTAGTGCTGCCTCAACATTAGGCATTCAGCTGTTTGTATCACAAAACAGAGCAGCAGTTGCTAGTCAAAGTTCTGAACCTGATGCAAATCTTAACAACTGAAATAAAAAAAAAACATCGATCCCGGAATAGCAATTATAAAAAGTAACATACTCATGATAACCTAACATAATCACCGCAGAGAGCTGTAGAGGCCTCCATATAATACATAAGTACCAAAGCATCTATCAAGAAAACTGACTTTACAGATTAAACTGCATTACTGTAGCATTTTTAGCTTTAATATCACCGACAATTATAAAAGTATGTACTATTACTTCAAGGGGGAACCTACATCAACATTATTAATGTACCTGACTAACTTAGAATTAAGAGATAGTCTCATGAAATTTCCTATAATGCATGATATCTCTCCAACTCACTTCTTACACAATGATAGCCTATATGATCTTTCTACTTTAATAATGTAAAATTATCACAAACAGAATAAACCTTTGAAAGTTTCAAAATCTTCAAAAAACAAAATACAACATTAGTCAGGCCAAGTAAATGCATATTTACAGTTTTATCCGACTGGCTCACCTTCTCCCATATAACCATATCCAGTAACAGTGCATCTCTTTCCTGCAACTTGACTCACTCCCCTCGCAGGTAGACAAACTAAACACACTCCATCCTTTAGTTCTGCTTGTCCATGTAGCTTAAGTAAAGCTATGTCATTGTCTAACGTCTGGCTGTTATGGTTGTGGTGTATATACGTTGTTGCCACTCTCAGTGTCTGGGCTCCTGGGCTTCCATATTTACGAGTCAAGTCATGATCTCCGACTCGAACATATATAGCATCTCCTGATCTGACTATGCTATAACAAAAAGTAATGTTTTAAAAAAATAACTGGTTTGTTACACTTCATATATCATATATATGTACATCAGATTTATTTACATATCTTAAAAATATATCAGATGTGTGTTTGTGTGTGTGTCTATACTATGGTATATATTTCAAACAACAAACTATATTTTTTAAACAACACATAATAATAATAATAATAATAATAACGATTTTTACTAGGCGTATATATTTTTAATAAAAAATATTGCTATTGTTTGTCGCTTAGTAAAGTATAGTATTACTCACCTGATATATATCTTGTACAAATTTTCAATCTTTAATAAAATACATTTTTATTCATTCAATCAAGTTCAAATACACTTTTTTAAACCTTTAGTGGAGGACAGTTGATGTTAATATAGTTTTTTCAAACATTTATTCAATAATTAAATCATAAAATTTGTGGTGTCCAGCCAGATTTGAACTGAGAATGTTCATGTTCAAAATCTAGCGCAACTTGGCATTGCGCCAACTTTCCAATACCTAGAAATATGTTTCTCAAAGAATTATATGAATTTTGTTTACCCCCATCTGGTTGTCGTAGAAACATCTATTGTACAACCTTAAAGAGACAATTTCATAAATAGTGCTCTAGGGTAGGCAAAATGAAAATTTTCTTTGTTAATCTTAGTAGGAATTTACTTGAAAATTATTTTTGTTACTTTTTTTACTAAATATTTACAAATGTATTTATCTATACATACAAAAATTAACACAACTGTACAAAATCACTAAAATATTTCTCATGAAAAACTCGCTAATTTTTGGTTGTATGAGTTTCGAAACTCGTTTTCAGCCAGCCAAATCCTACACTCCCTCCGTTACACGCGTATAAAAAGTAACACGGCTACACTCATGGCGTTAATTCCCTCACTCCAATTTGTTTTATTTCTTTGAATTATTTTGCTTTAGCAATAAACATACAGTAATAATTATGTTTACAATCTTTGCAGCTTTAACTAGTTTTTTGTACAAAAAGTATCTTTTGTTTATTATTAGGTAAAGTTGGTTAAAGTGTTAGTTAAAATAAAACACCTAAAATCTTACTATCAGACCTTTACTTTCTGTAACGAGGTCACACGCGTAGGCAGGGAATTCCTAGCCAATTTAGGTTTCTATATGAAGTTTATAAAGTACTCTATAAATTAATAAAATCTTTCTACATTAATACATTGTCCTTCTAAATCACATCCATGTTGACAAATAAAACTAATAATTTATGTAACAAAACATATACATAACTACGTCAAAGAATATTTTAACATTAAAGAATTACAGTGTTACACACATAGGCGTCGATTCTCTGCCAAAACCACTCAAAACTGACTTTTTGGTTGTCTATTGTCTCATATATATATATATATATATATATATATGAAGTTAATATATTACTATTGTAAGTAATTTTATCCACCATTAAGTGCAATAATTTTACCTTGAGTGATGATGAGTGATTCGACAATGGTCAATTGACCGAAAGGTGCCTCATCACTCAAGGTAAAATTATTGCACTTAATAGTGGATAAAATTACTTACAATAGTAATATATTAACTTCATAAAGTCAGTGCAACGGAAAAACAATGGATAACGTTAAATATCAAGAATATATATATATATATATATATATATATATATATATATACAATTTTTTTTTTTTTTTTTTTTTTTTTTAACTAGGAGCTAGGAGACTGACAGACTTACCTTGTTAAGAGTACACTCTGTAGTCTTGAAATAGAAACACATAAAAGCACTTAACCAATGAAATATTTCAACCACACAGTGGTCTTTGTCAATCAAAGAGAAAACAAAAAGAAATATGAGAGAATGAAATAAAATAAAGTAAAAGTTGTAATCACAGATTGTGTAGAAATCAGATGTCACAGATGCACAGATTAAAGATATATGTATTGTTTCCATGAGCATATGAGTAATTATAGTTTATATAAGTCTGTGAAGGGAAAAGAGATTGGAGACGTCTGATGAGGCTATTAGGGGAAAAAGTTAATGGATTTATCTGATATTGAGGTTAGGGGATTCTCTGGACTTGGTATACCACTGGAAGATTCCCATCTTCTCAGTTTTGAGGGATTGCAATCAGGGGAGAGTGCTTTAATTATTTTTGTGGTATAGCAGTCATCAAAAGTTGTGATGTTGTGACTCGCAGCATGTTGAGCTGATGGCCTATCCATATTCATAATTTTAACATCATGTCTGTGGCCATTCATTCTGATATTCAGACCATCCGTGGCCAGGCCTATGTACTGTGCTGAGCAAAATTTACATTGTAGCTGGTGTATGACATTTTTAGATGTACAATTATAATGACCTTGTATTTTGAAGACCATTTTTGTTGCTTGGCTGTTGAAACTATTTGTTGAGGGGTGTATTGGACACGTCTTGCATCTAGGTCTATTGCATGGGAAGGAGCCATGAGGAAGTTTGTGTGGTTTCTCTGCATCAGGGTCTGGTAGTTTAGGATGTACTAGGATGTTTTTCAAGTTGGGAGGTTGCTTGTACTAAATTTGCGGTGGATCGGTGAAAAGATTTTTGGTGTGGACGGAAGCTTGAAGAATTTTGAAGCCATCTCTCAATATCTTGTTGAGTTTATGTAGACCAGGATGGTAGTCTGTTATTAAAGACAGTTTATTTTGTTCTGTTTGTGGTTTGGGGTGAACCAAGGATTGTGCTGAATGAATTTAGTTTTCAATGAGTCTTTTTGGGTATCCTCTTCTCTGGAAGGCTGTTGATATCTTTCTATTAAAATCTTCCAATTCCCTATCTTTAGAGCAGTTTCTCTTACCCGTGATTGCTTGACTGTATGGAATGGATTGTTTTATGTTTATTGGGTGGTTGCTGTCGAAATGGAGATATTGTAGGTGGTTTGTCGGCTCCTTCCCATGCAATAGACCAAGATGCAAGACGTGTCCAATACACCCCCCAGCAAATAGTTTCAACAGCCAAACAACAAAAATGGTCATCAAAATACAAGGTCATCATAATTGTACATCGAAAAATGTCATATACCAGCTAAAATGTAAATTTTGCTCAGCACAGTACATAGGCCTGACCACGGATGATCTGAATATCAGAATGAATGGCCACAGATATGATGTTAAAATTATGAATACGGATAGGCCAACAGCTCAACATGCTGCGAGTCACAACATCACAACTTTTGATGACTGTTATACCACAAAAATAATTAAAGCACTCCCTCCTGATTGCAATCCCTCAGAACTGAGAAGATGGGAACAATCATACCAGTGGTATACCAAGTCCAGAGAATCCCCTAACCTCAATATCAGATAAATCCATTAACTTTTTTCCCTAATAGCCTCATCAGACGTCCCCAATCTCTTTTCCCCTCACAGACTTATATAAACTATAATCACTCATATGCTCATGGAAACTATACATATATCTTTAATCTGTGCATCTGTAACATCTGATTTCTACACAATCTGTGATTACAACTTTTACTTTATTTTATTTCATTCTCTCATATTTCTTTTTGTGTTTTCTCTTTGATTGACAAAGACCACTGTGTAGTTGAAATATTTCATTGGTCAAGTGCTTTTATGTGTTTCTATTTCAAGACTACAGAGTGGACTCTTAACTAGGTAAGTATGTCAGTCTCCTAGTCCAAAAAAATTAAATAATCTTTACCAACCAAAACTAACCTAAATATATATATATATATATATATATATATATATATATATATATATATATATATATATTCATTTTAAAATGTATGAATGTATTAAGTAACTTGAGTTTGACTTGGAAGCAAATACAAAGAAATACGAGTGTTTGATAACTAATAGGGTCTTTGCCGTTTTAAAATAGTTGATAAAATAAATAACTTACTTTGCCAAATAATAACATTTAGAATTTTGTTTTGTAATAAACTTAAAATAAACATTGTCTAATAACTAATAAACATTGAACTTACTTAGTAACACAATGAGCAGCAGTTAGTACCCACTGAGTCCCAATTAATGCACCGCCACACAAATACTGGTTCAAAGAGTTGATCAGGGCTACTTGCCAACACCATTCCGCAGGATCAGCATCTTCACCTCCAACCACTCGGCCTCCACGAGCTGTTCCTTTCACTCCACAAACGTATTTGCTATAGACTGGAGGTCTAGCGGTACTCGTACTGATACTTACTGGTCCTACTGGAAAATAAAACTAGTCTGAAGTACATTTATTTCTCAAAGCCAGAAATGTAAACAGCATTTTACTGTAATAGAAGTTTCCTAACACTTCAAGATATAGGTACCACATATGTACCTAAATATGTGGCCAGGCAGTGTATGTGTGTGTGTGTGTGTGTATATGTGCGTGTGTGTGTGTGTGTGTGTGTGTGTGTGTATGTGCGTGTGCGTGTGTGTGTGTGTGTGTGTGTGTGTGTGTGTGTGTGTGTGTGTGTGTGTGTGTGTGTGTGATTGGTGACAAATTATGATATGTAAATGATGTTATACATACTACTCTGATTGGTTTATTATTGAACTTTGTTTCAGAAAGTAAATTATTCATTTTGAGTTATTGTTTATTGTTCTACCATATACACCAAAATAAACAATACTGAAACATTTGTAAGATTTTACTTTATTTTATTTACACAGTTTTACAAACACAAACAAGTAAAAATGAAGCTAAATTGGTTAAACTCGGGTATAAACAGGTTCTATATGACTTCCATTCAGTTTGAGGCAACACTCATACTATTCCTAAAGGTTTTGCATCATTTTATTTGTTTTATGATCGTTATATACATGGCTATTGTTTCCTGTAGTTGGATAATGGTGGTTGGTGGGTATCTCGGAAAATCTTCTCTTTCATCATTCCCCAGACGTAGGTATCAGGTGGTGTAAGATCAGGGGAGAGGGCTGAATGAGGAAAGTTTGTTCTAAGAGAGATGAGGCAGTTGCCAAAAGTTTCTTGAAGGAAAGCTATGTTGTCTAAAGTAGTGTGGCTAGTTGTGCCGGCAGGTTTCGGGCACAACAAAATTTTCTGAGATGTCCTATAAAACGACCAAGTATGACCCTATATCGCTCATTCAGCTGGTTCAGTTTCAGCACTGTTTATTTTGGTGTATATGGTATAACTGTAAACATACTCTCTGAAGAGAAACTGCTAGAGACTGGAAAATCCAAAATCTAACACTGAGAAATATTCAGTGAAGATTCAGTGTTCTGAACTTTAAATAACAAAGAAAACAAGATTGTGTTATAGCTCCACAGCTTTTTCAAAAAGATACTAAGAAATTGGATGCTAAGCCTAATGAGAATAAAATCTTACTTTTATTGACTGTTGACTTTAGAAATATAGTTTCTTATCGGTTAACACTACAAAGTCCCTCAACCAATAATATAAAGTATGATAAGGACTTTAAAGGGTCAGAAAGAAGCCCTGAATGGAACTTATCAAGCGTTATTGCAGTTTAAAAATAAACAGTTCTTAACATTTTGAAATAACCTTTAGTTATATTTGTTTATAAGGATATAGACAAATTACTACTGTATTACAATATTACTACTGTAGTTTTAGTCAATATATAGAACTGAATTTCTATTTAAAACCAACATAGTTTCTAGAAAAAAAATATTTTCAATGCTTTTTAAAAATATCAAGTTATATAAGAATTTTATAAATCAGTGCTAACTATTTTAAGATTTCCAACTTCTTGCTACTTATTTAACCCTTACCCCCTTGTTGATGGTTTGTGGATGAGAGGTGAGGCAGATGAGGTCTATACTGGGAAGCTATGCTGTCATTTCTAGAGTTTGAAGGCAATGCATTTATTCCCTGCTTCTGCTCCTGCAAGTCTCGTACTACTGATTTCGGCGCACAGCACTGAGTTCCTGTTTTCCTGCACTTAAATAACTCCGTCATCTCAGCGTTTCCTGGATTATTTAAAGACATTTTAAAAATATATTTGTAGTTTTAAGTTAACATTTTATTGGAGAGCCTTAATACTAAGTAAATTGAAAATAATATACATATTCATGTTACAAAGGCAAATAGCCATAGGTTTAGAAAATTCTATTAAGTTATAAAATAAACAATATGAATACTAAATAAATGAGAAAACTTTTGTCATCAAGTCAAATATATTTATTTTAACAATGCAATATTTCTGCATTTAGTACGTTACCCTTATCAAGCCTGTTATGCTATAAAATAAAAAGTCCTTACAGTTAACCTTTAAATGTGTAATGTAATAGCTTAGAGGTAGCTCTTAGAGAAGTGTAGGGGGTTTGCTATTTTGCTTTCTCAGAAATCACATTTGAGAGGAAGGAATTTGGTTTTTTTTTAGCACAACAAGCTTGATAAGGGTAAAGCACTAGTTGCTGAAACGTGTATTATTAAAACATATATCTTTGACTCAACGACAACTGTTTTCTCATTTATTAGAGTATTTAAATAAACATGAATAATATAATTAGTTTATTTTTAATATTATAAAACATAAAAACCTGGTAATCTTCATATATTCAAATAAAAGACATATACAAGACTTACAAATTAATCATTTATTTACTCATACACGTTTCAATGACAATGTCATCATCATCAGTGAGTGTTGCTACTACAAACTTCAAGTATTTGGTACTAAAAACATGAATATTATAATAATTAGTTTTTAATAAAGAAAGGGTTTTAAATTTAAATTTGTTAATACTGACTTACCAGATTCTTCCCTTGGACTCTTTGAATATATTGCTGGTGCAAGATAAAACCCAGTATTTGTTTGAAGGTACAGTAGAAAATAAGTTAAAATATAAAATTGTTTAAGAGATATTAAAAAAAACTAATGTTTACCTAGGTAAATAAATAAGATGAAAGTTTTTAAAACAAACCTTCTACAAATCCATCTTCAACTTCAACCTACTAGTTTACATTAAAACCCTTGAACTTATAATAATATGTCACATTTGCCTATAGTATAACTTACGTTGTTTACCAAGGACTGCCTTTGAACAATCAACAGGCCAATTACTAAAACAAGAGGCCAATTACAGTCTAAGTTGACAACAGGACAAATCTCCCAAAAGTTATCCTTAATAACAAAATTAAACTGCTCTTGTTTTCCTGAGAATTTTCTAACTAAAATTGTGTCGCTGGATGTAAACTCCAGTTAGAAAAGTTAAGATTCACCGGAAATAAACAATTTTACTAAAAATGCCAGTGGCGACTGAGTAGTAACTCTACTCTTTATTTTAGCCAAGTAGAGTTCATAAACAAAAATTTCTAATCTCCTGGTTTGAGAATTTCTGGAATGCCTTTAACAGATTTTGTATGATTATTACTATTTGTGATAACACTCTATAAAATTGAGTCCAATACAAGAAATTTATATTCTATTTAATGTTAAGGAAAATTTAAACAATAATTATTTTAATATTTTCTACAGTTAACAGCCTAATAGTAAATAGAGAACATCAAAATAACCATGATTAAGTAATTAAACCAAATTAACTTAGTTTATTAAAAAAAAAACACACTAGTTTATTAAAACAACCAGACTAGTTTTGACGATGATACCGCCTTCATCAAAGCTTGGCTACTACTAATACTATTGCTTGGGTTCATCAGTAGTAGCCAAGGACAAATGAAGGTGACATTGTCGTCTTAACTAGTCGGTTGTTTTAATAAACTATTGTGTAGTGAGATTTAGAGTAAAGTGTTTTAATTTTTAACGTTGAACTTAATAATTAATAGAGAACAACAAGATTAAGTAATTAAATCAAATGAACTAATAAAAAGATATATAAATAAACACTAAAACTTACTTACTGAAACAAGTAAATGACAAGTAGGAGACGATACAAGATCCTGGACAATCAGGTCTATTGTCTGGAGGTGGTGGTGGCGTAGTAGTTGTCGTTGTTGTTGGTTGAGGTTTACTCGTAGTTGGCTTAGGCCTTGTGTTATCACAACAAACTGAACCTCGTTGACAGTTAGATGTGTGGGGAATTAAGACTGAGGGTCTTTCACAGAATGCAGCCATGATGTTAAGGAGACAGAATCCTGGGCACCGTGGTAAGGCGGGAGTAGGTGAAGGAGACCTGGTTGGCTTTGGTGTGGTTGTGGTTGTAGTTGCAGGGCGGGGTCGTGGGGGTGGTGGAGCTTGTGTGGTGGGTGAAGCTGGATTTGTTATGCAACAACTATCCTCTCCAGGACAAGTAGCATCAGTGTCAATATCGTCACAGAATAATGCAAACAAGCCACTAACACATTCACCACGACATGGTTTAATAGCAGGTGGAGGTCTTACAGTAGGGGCTGCTGTCGTTGTTGATACTGAAGTTCGAGTAGTATTTCTGTTAATTATAACAAGATTAGGCGGTGTTTCTTCACCATATGAATCTCGTGAGACACAGCATTTTAATCCCTCTTTGCATAAAGATGAACCGGCAAGAACTGCTTCGCAATAGTCTGCAATCCTCTCAGCAACACAAACTCCAGGACACGCCTTGGCTACCAACAAATAGGTTATTTTAAATCTTTCGGAAATATGTTACATAATTATCTTAAAATATAAAAAAATAAATAATGATTTATAATGATCTTAAATTTTTTTTTTAAATATCTTGCAAGCTATTTACTAGTAAAGTATAACTGATTTCTGCAAGAAAAGGTGGTTCTTGATCAATAATAATATGTTTGAGAATAATGTTATAAGATATAAGTGTAAGGAGTTTATTGAAATTAGATTGCAATAATTCTTGCTTGGAGTAGAGGCAGAAACTAACAACTTATAATTTACAATGTAGGTTTTATTTTAATACAGTATTTGATTACAACATGTATTTTTATGTTGTCTGACATTCACAGGTGCACGAGAAGAACCCTGCTGTAGAAATGAGTCACGCTAGTTTTTCAATTCTGGGCATGCACTGTTGATGTATTTCTGACTTACAAACATAACCTAACGGTAGAGTAATTTTAGTAGCTATATTTTAGTAAGTAATATCAGTATTTACAGATAATAAATTAACAACAGTAGCTCTTGCTATAAATATTTAAATAGCATTCATGTCCATTTCGCTAACACTATTATCATCATCATCATCATCATCATCAGGTTACAAATATACTGAGTATATACTGATACTTGAGTATATTTGTAACCTTCTGATGATGCTAACAGTGTTAGCGAAATGTACATCAAGGGTATTTAAATATTTGTAGAAAGGGTTATTGTTTATTTATTATAATTACACTACTGTGCTCAGTAAAGATTTGTATTTACAGTTAGGTAAAAAAGTACTAATTTTAATAAGAAACTGTACACAAAATAAATTATATATGATCCTGTTTCTGCATTATAATTTCCTGTAAATCTGACAACAGATTCTTGGGAATGACCTTATTGTTTTGACCTGCCTTAGGCCAAGGCTCTTTTAGTGCGCTGGTGACAGTAGATCTGGAGTAACTCTACCATGAATATCACAACTATGCCACTTTTAATGATTTCTACACCAGGAATATATTGGATAGAATGAATGAATAATGAATCTCTTTCCTATAGAATACTATAGGACGGCGATTCTCAACTTTCTTCCTCACCAAACTACAACTTTTGGAGTCTTCCAAGTTGCCATTTTGGCCTGAGTATTTTTTATAATTTTTATTTAGTTAAATGTTATTCATTCTGTGCATTTCCTCTCCATGAACTTTCAAGTGATTCATTTCAAACTTCTAGATATTCCTGTATCAACGATTGATAACAAAACATTGACAGCATTGGTATAAAGTGGACGTTATGTACACCAGGTCATTGCCTAAAAATAAATTAAACTGTTGTTTTAGCATTTACAGTGTAAATAACTGCACTTGATGTAGCATACATATAGTTAACTTCAGAGGCAGCATTTAGCGTTTGTATTAAAAAATTCAAGCAAGATTTCATTTTCAGTTGAAGTATGTAAGAGATTTATTCTATTTGTCAACAATGAAATTTCCCTTCTATATCAGATCACACTATTAAGTATTTAGGTGAAAAAACCTGTCAGTAATATGTAATACTCTAAAGCAGGCATCCTTACTACGCGGCCTACGGGCCGCATGCGGCCCTCGGGACGATTTTTTGCGGCCCTTAGACGGTTAGGATTGAAGTCAAAATATTTTTTGTTGCTGTGTTATGAAAGATGTTGTTAAGATCGTGAATTTCATAAGATCAAATGAACTGAACCACAGAACTTTTCAAGAGTTTTTGAAAGAACTTATTTCACAATACGGGAATGTGCTTTACCACACAGAACTTAGATGGCTGAGTAAGGGTAAAGTTTTGGAACGTTTCTTCAGCATTCGACATGAGATTACGTTGTTTATAATTTTAGTTAATGGCTTAAAGTAGCGTTTCTTACTGACACAATGGGCATTATGAATGAAACGCTGACTAAATTGCAAGGAGACTATAATAACATTGTAACTAAGATGATGAGTATCGTATTTGCACCTGAACAAAAACTCAATATGTATATTGAAGAACTATCAAACAGTGATTATTCCAGCTTCCCTTCAGTTAAAACACTGTTTGATGAAAATCCTGATGAAAGTCAAAATGTTTCCGATTTACTAAGACTATTGAAAGACCTGAAGGAAGAAATGTCTCAGAGGTTTAGTGACTTCAGGAAGTATCAGGAACCATTTCGCTTGGTAGAAAATCCATGGGCAATGAAACCAGCTAATGTAGCTCATCTTTCTGTTTTTGGATATGAAGCTAGGGATTTGAAAATGAATTAATCGATCTTCAAAACGATACGGAACTCAAAAGTATTTTTGAAGAAAAGATGAAGAATAGAGCTCACTATGGGTTTGGGAGGGTTGTTGAAAAGGACAAATTTCCTAACTTACTTGAATGTGTTCAGAAAATATTGTGTTTTTTCAGTAAGCTGAAGTTTGTAAAAAGCAAGTACAGATCTAGGCTAACAAGTGAGAATTTTCAGAACATTTTAAGAATTTCAGTTTCTTCCCAACCTGCCAACATAGATGCCTTATTAGAGGACTGTGAAAGATTTCGCCCATCAACTTCAAATAATTAACTAAGTAAAAAAAAGACATTTTCAAACTTTTTTATGCACAAAACAGTTGATTTATGTTGGTAATGTAATAAACGTATGTTATAATCATATTGTTTGTCAGTTATTTAGTGCCTCTTGTACTTACGGCCCTCAGGAAAATTCTATGCAAAATTTTTGGCTCTCAAAGTATTCCTAGTGAGGACCCCTGCTCTAAAGTCAATGGCTATGCGTAGGGACAAGAGTGGCAGCAGCTCCTGTAGCTCACCAGAATTTTTAAAACCAAAAAAAATATACAAGCTCCATATGTAGACCAGTGTATTTTTTTGAGAAAAATGTGTTAAAAACTGGTGAATTGTATTAGATACTTCGGGCTAAGATATTTATAAAAAAATATATGTATTCCTTGAATATTTACATACTATTGTAATAATACTACATATTATTTATATATTATTATTAATATCAAAAGACGTTATTCCTGTTACTCTGAATATATCACCTTTGTAGAATAAAAAGTACACAAAAGTAGAATTTTTTTATTTTCAAATTCTTAATATACTCATCTTCACTTCTGTTAGGAATATTTCTATATATTTTAGTACATTTTTCTGCTTTTCGTAACATTACAATATTTTCCTCTGTTGATGCCTTTCGGAATGACTCCATTTTCGATTTAAAAATGGAGTCATTCTGAAACGCGTCAATAAAGGCAAATACTATAATTAGGAAAGGCAGAAAAATATACTTCATTCTGAAACGCGTCAATAAAGGAAAATATTTTAATTAGGAAAGGCAGAAAAATATACTTAAATATATAGTGTTTATTTTCATTGCACATTAAGTACCATAGCCTAGTATATTATAAGTAATACTAGGCTAAACAGGGTTAGAACTTGAATTTTTTAGCTGCTTAATTCTTTAGTATGCTATGACTTCATGTCCAACCCCTACAAACTTCCATATGGGCGCCTGTGTCCAAAGTTACAATAAACTTGAAATGAAATTGCCAGTGTTTCCTTTTACAAGACAAATCTCAATAAATAGCACAAAACATTTTAAAAAAATAACTGATTACCCTATTTTATACAATTAATGAATTATTTAATTCTGCAAATAATTTTATTTTTGTATCCCTTTGCCGTTTTAAATTCCCACCTAAAGAAGAAGATATATAAATTTTATGACTGTATATAACATGTTTTTACTATATTTACCTGTGTCATCCTTTTCCTTAGTTATTGCTGCTGCTACAGGCTTTGAGTCTGCAGGATCTGGTGGCTAACAACAAATAACAATATAATACTTGCTAAATAAAATATAATGAAATATATCAATTAATCACTTAAACAACAGTTTATGACTATTCGAACTTTAAAGTTCCAATAGTCATAAACTATTGTTTAAGTGATTAATAAGATTCACCGAACGTAATGGACTACAAAATTCAAGAAATGTATCAATATTTGAGAATATTAACAAGTAACCAAAGACATAGGTTCTCACTTGTAGTGATCCCATTTATTAATAATAAAGTTGTTAAAACACAATTATTTTTAAAGATTTGGAATTTGGTGTTTATCCTAAACTGGTGAAACTTCTAAATGTAAACTTTACAAATAACAACTTGGTAAACTTATTATTTAAGCCATAATGTTTTTTTATTGCAATAAACAATCAGTTCCGGCTAAATTCATTAGGACCCACTAGATGTATAGTTAAACTAGGTGGCAGTACCAAGTAGTTATTTGAAAAGTTTGAAAATAAATTACACTTTTTATATTAAGTTGGCAAAAAAACACTACTTACTGATGTATTCAGCAGATGTGTTTCGGGCTAGGTCAGCGCATTATTCAATGCTGTGAATTACTGACAAGACTGTTGCTCAGGTGTGTTGTGTTTGTGTGAGTCTGTGTTGTATTTCTGTTTTTTGATATGTGTTATTGTTCATAGAGTAGTTGTTAATTATGTGCTCAAATATAGTGTTTGATTGGGAGTGTGTTTTGTCATTTAGAATGTGTTGTGGGTAGTATTTATGGTGTTTATATACTTCATAGTTTTCTACTGTGTTAAGTTTGTTGCTTTTTTTGAAGTAGTGTAGGTTTTTTAGATTAATGTCTATGTCAGTCTGTGAGTGTAGTGTGTTTTGTATGTGTCTGGTGAAATTTGATTTGGGTTGTGTCCTTATCTGTTTTACCTGTTCTTCATATCTTGTGGTAAATGTTCTCCCTGCTTGTCCTATGTAAAAGCTGGGATAGTTGTTGCATGTAATCTTATATATGACTGCCCTGTTGTGTTTATCCTGGTGTGTTTATGAGCTGTGTAGGTGTTTTTTAATTGTGTCGGATGTTGTGAATGCTACTTGGTATTCAAGTTTAAGAAACGGCAAGTTTTAGTAAATCATTGTGGTTAATAACAAAAATAATTTATTGGTTTTTAATTTGTTATGCCTCTGATCATGGTTTCCTGGTAACTGAAATGTTAATTATGTTAGATTAACAATATTTGTGGCTAGAGGTTTTTGACTAAGACAAAACATTTTCAATTCCACTATTAGATGTTAGCTTGGTAATCACAAAAATAAAATCTTTGAATAGTTGCTTTTTGCATTTATATTTGTTGACTATGCCAAATTTTAAACAATTATAGGCTTATCCTTTAAATTAATAATGAACTTGTCTAAATTTAGATTTACTTCCATTCAAACAAGTAATATAAAAAATAAATATTTAAGTAAATTCTTACTGAGGTTAACAAAGAAAAATTTGGTTTTAGTTACCCTAGAGCACTATTTATGATATTGTGGGGTACCCATGGCAACAGTTTAAGGTTGTACAATGGAGGTTTCGAGGACAACCAGATGGAGGAAAAAACTTCATATACTTTTTTGAGAAATATATTTCTAGATGTTGAAAAGTTGCCAAAGCACGCTATACTTTGAAGGTGAAGATTCACAGTTCGAATCTGGCTGGACCCCACAAATTTTATAGTTTAGCTATTGGATGAATATTTGAGAAAACTTTATTAACATCAATTGTCATCCACTATAGGTTTAAGAAAACGTTTTTGAATTTGATTGGATGAATAAAAACGTATTTTATACAATTGAAAATTTGTACAAGATGTATATCAGGAGAGTGTGAAGGAATTTAAAAAGGACAGCCATTTCAAGAGATATGTTCCATTGTCAACATCATGGAGTTCAACTTTAAAACAGTTCTCTTCTAGATAAAAACAGGTGCTACTTTAGGTAAGTCTGCAAATTGTTTAAAGTATATATGTTTTTAGCTACCCAAAGATAATAAGGATCAGTAATAATTTTAAGTGAAAGAAATATAAGGTATGCAAGAATTTAATATCTTTATTTCTAGAGGTGCCATGGTGCCTGTTGATAACACAAAATACAGAAAATTAGCATAATGGTAACAAAAAATTTCATTAAAAGTAATATGTTATTAAATATTAATGTGTTTTATTGACCATTTTAATAGGTAGGCTGTTCACTTTATTGCTACTGAAATTTCTGATTGTCTCAATCAAATCGAATTGGAGGTTAATCATTTGATTTGTATTCTTTAATTATAATTTGGTCCTAGATGTTTATATATTCAAATTTATATTTCAAAATTATTCAATTTGTTACTAATAAAATTTTTAAGTATTGGGTTTTGGGTTTAAATTGAGTTAATTACACACACACACACACACATACACACACACACACACACACACACACACACACACACACACACACACACACACACACACACACACACACACAACACACACACACACAAACACACATACACACATATTATTCTTAAAAATATCACTTTTTATTTTTCAATCCTTGTAATGGACTACTTAACATATATTTTGATAAACCAGAAGATATCTGTTGATAAAATATCATTAAAAAAAGCTGTTATTTGTAATTGAGTTACCAGTAGAAATCTTGTATTAAGTTGAGAAATCACTCTGCTTGATTTGGTTTTCTAATATTTAACTATTTTAATATTGACTAATATTTAATCTTATTTTATAGATCATTGCACACTCTGAACATCATGGAAAAAGTGACTGAAAAGTAGATTTAGAATGAGAAATATGAGCAACAAGTATTTTCGATAAACAACATGAATTCTGGGAGGATATTCCACAAGAAATATGATGAAGTCTAAAAAGGTGACAGGTAGGAAATTGCTAGGACTACAGTACTTTCTCTGACGGTGATGTTAAGAAATTTTTTAAGTGAGTTCATTGGGCAGGTGTAACAGAAGTACTGAAACAAAATGCCTGGTACCAAAATATCTGTTTGTGATGACACAGAATTCATAAACCTTTGGCTGATATAGGATAGGGAGGGCAATGGCCTAAGAGATCACAGCAGGGGCAGATTAAAGCTCAGTATTTTGTTATATATAATGGCTATTATAAACATTCCAGATGATGCATTCCAGCTGGCTTTGCTGATGATATAATGACAGTAGTTGCAGCTCATAATAGTGAGGTGACTCAAGTGAGGTTAAATTAAAACAAATAATAGACATACACAAGACTCACAAATTAATAATTTATTGATTCATACGTGTTTAAATGACAAAGCCATCATCATCAGTGAATTTTGCTACTAGAAACTTACAACTCACAAACAAACTTACAGCGAGTTGTAAGTTAGAGTTTGTAGTAGCAACACTCAACGATAATGATGAGTTTGTCAGTGAAAAGTGTACGAATCAATAAATGATAAATTTATGAGTCTTGTGTATGCCTTTTATTTGTTTTAAAAGCTTTTACCTCACGAGCTAAGCTCAAAGAATAGTTGAGGTTAAATTAGATTACCATTGGGATTAACCATTGGATGGATAAGCATCGATTGCAATTAGCAATTCCAAAGACAGATTGTTTTGCTGCCAAGAAAGCATATTCCAATGATCTTACCAATAACTGTAGAAGAAGAAATATTTATTCCTTGAGACTGGCAAAGTACCTGGCATTGATGCTAGATAGTAAACTAACTTAATGAGATCATCTTTATTTTACTTGTGTCAGAGAGAAAGTAGTGACAGCCCATACACCAGACTGATAGTCAACATTGGTAGCACAATTGCAAACAGATACTGCCTCCTCAATCAATCTTGTTCTTTGGAAGTAACGTACGCACCAAATTAAGCAGTACTGAAACTGAATCAGCTGTAGTAGAATGACCGATATAGGGTCATTCTTGGTCGTTTTATAAGAGACCATAGGTGATTCTGTTGTGCCCAAAACCTGTCTTTTTGTTCAAAATGGTCCCAGCAAGATGGCGCAACCAGCTACACTGCCTTATACTACATTGATTTCCTTCAAAAAACCTTTTGCAACTGCCTCATCTTAGAACAAACTTTCCTTACCCAGCCCACTCCCCTGATCTTACACCACCTGAAGCCTATCTCTTGGGCATATTGAAGGAGATTTTCCATGATGACCTTCCAACCACTATCACAAAACTACAGGAAAAAATAACCATTTGTATAACAAGAGCAAAACAACCCTTCTTCACCAAAATGATGCAAACCTTCAAGAACTGTTCCAGCACTATGCATTTTGGTATATACAGTGGCATTAAATTTTATATGATTTTTAAGTTATAGAACTTTTAAAGAGCTTTGGATATTTCAAATCATATCTATACAAGGTGGGAAAAGTAAACTCCATGAACTGTCAGATGAGAAAGAATAAGACTGATGATGTAAGACAGATTGTTTTTTGTATTTCAATGCTTCTCTGACCAGAGGATTCAGACGGTGTCATTGGTTATGGTTTATTCACCAGAGAACATAGTGCGAATGATGCTACTTAACATCAGAAGCAAAATGCAACTGTGAATTCAAATAAAAAAAGAAGTATTCCAGACTTAACCGCAGGGGAGATGTGGATTAGCTGCATCTTTTGAGAGAGAATTGGCGTCTCTCGTAGTACCCCAGCCTGACAACACTTAACATTAAACAACTGCTTGGTAACACACAGCCTAATAACCTAAACTTACATCTTCTTTTAGAGCATAACATATTTAGGTTTTCACATGGAAAGTAATTCATTATTTGGAGTTTTTGTGTTGTACATCTTGAGGTTTTTCTTATAAATTATACTTTTGGTATCACTTGGCAAAAAAACCACTACTTACTAATATTTTTCAGTGACATGTTTCACACTAGGTCAGTGCATTGTTCAATGCTGTAAGTCAAGGAGGTAAATGAGTCTTGTCCGTGATTCACACCATTGAACATGCAATGACCTAGTGCGAAACGTCTCTGCTGCACAATATCAGTAAGTAGTGGTTTTTTTGCCAAGTGATACCAAAAGTGTAATTTATAAGAAAACAGTAAAGATGTACAACACAACAACTGTAAGTATCTTAATATATTACCAAAAAAAGTAAAAGATTTAGTTAGCTGACCTCCTTTAAAAAATAGGATAAGAAAAGGTTAGCTATTTCAAGAATTTTAACTTATATTTAATATCTATACATTAGATATATTATATCTGTTTGCAATATATAATAAATATATTTAATATCTAAGTTTCACGGAATGTAATAGGCTACAAAATTCAAGAGTTTAATATCTAATGTATAATTTATATTTTTTAGGTATCATATTGATTAATCAACTTACCGAAGGTCTCAACGGTTTTGCCGTGGAAGGAGGAGATGGTTTAACTGATGTCTGTGGTGGTGGTGGAGGTCTTGTAGTCTGTGGAGGAGGGGTGGAAGAGTTTTGACTTTTATTTGCTGGCGGAGCCTCAATACAACACCTCATGGAGGGAGATGGACAAGCAACGTCTTCGAGAACCTCGTAACAAATTAATGTTGCCAACGTGTGTACACAAACGCCTGGGCAATCTTTACTGTCAGCTGTACTTGTAATTGTGTCCAATAATCCTGTCAACAAAAAAAAATTATAAATTATTGGGATTATGACACACAGAATAGAGTGCAATTAAAATATAGCTAGAATTATTTGATGTCTGTAAATTTATGTAAGCAATTGTACTGGCCTCTATGTTTTTGTGTAGAGGATAATAGGAATATAACCCGTCCTGTGCTGGCCAGGGGGGACAGGGGGACATACCTCCCTGCGACTTCCTAGCCCTGTGCACATGGATCCTTGTGAACTGAAAATATATTTTTGATATTTAGAAAAATATAGTACGAAAATAATTATAAAAAACTTCTGTTTTCAGATTAATTTGAGTGCTACTAAAATCTTTGACCACGTTATAAAACACTTGGCTTTAAAACTTCTGCCGATAAACCATAGGTGAACCTAAAAATTGATGAAGATCGCTCACTGTGATGAAAACATATTATGTCTCTGTGAGTTTTTCATAAATCTATTTTACTAATAAGTTTAACATGCTGTAATTTATATAACTTTGTAAAGTTTAAACATAAAAATTTTGTGATGGAGAAAAAATCAATAAATTAAGTGAGCGTTTTAAACAATTTATTTTAAAGTTTGAGCAAGTTGTGGTATTATTTTAATTTATATTGTTTATTAATTGAATGTAAATAATATCATTTGTGTTGTAATTAATTGTTTGTTGTAATCAGTGGGTAATAAATTTTCTATTTTGTACTAAAATAATATTTCAGTATTTACTAGATAACCAATCAGATGTATTTGTTTTCAATTGTCAACAATACCATATCTCTGCATTATAATGGGTTAATTGTATCATTATTCATTACTTGTAGATAGAAAACATGTGACTTAAGGAAAATAGAAAGTACCGTAGATCCATGATAGGTGAGAGTACAATCAGACACTCGTCCCCAACTCTCACCAATCCTGAAAAAAGACAAAGTGGCCCGACTTTTTAAAAAAGATATACGTGAACTTGCATCATAGCGTTCATAAAGAAAAATATATCTCATTTATTCAGAATAAATCAGGGAACATAGAGGACTAATCTTCTTCCAATAGCTCTCACTTGGCTTATGCCATTCGAGAAACAAGAATTATTAGTGCAATCAGAAATCCCTTCTGGAGGGTATTGGTACTCTGGGCCACTAGCAGCTAATTTATAACCCCCAAGGTAAAATTTTTAAAATTAAATGCCAATCTACGGCATTTTAACATTAAACAAATAGACTCAACTTGACAGAATCAATCAATTTAAACACAATACAAATGTAATTATTACTCAATGAACATTAAATTCGTTTACTTATATACTGTATGTGCCAAAATAAACAGTACTGAAACCGCTGGATCAGTTGTAGCAGAAGAACTGATGCAGGGTCATTCTTGGTTGTTTAATAGGAGACCTCAGGAGATTTTGTTGTGCCCAAAACCTGCCTTTTCATTCACAATAGTTCCAGCAAGATGGTACAACCAGCCACACTGCCTTAGCCAACATTGCTTTCCTTCAAGACACATTCGACAACGCTTCATCTACCTTAGAAGAAACTTTCGTTACCCATCCCATTACCCTGATCTTTCACCGCCTGACGCATATGTGTGGGGAATGGTGAAGGAGAAGATTTTCCGTGATGACCTGCCAACCCCCACTGCCCAGCTACAGGAAAAACCATGTGTATAACGAGCATGAAACAACCCCTCTTCACCAAAATGATTAAAAACCTTCAAGAACGATACAAGTGTTGCCTCAAATTGAACGGGGGTCATATAGAACATGTTTATACCAGAGTCTAACCGATTCAGCTTCATTTTACACGTATGTATTTGTAAAACTATATAAATGAAATAAAACAAAATCTTACATCAGTTTCAGTACTGTTTATTTCAGGGCATTCAGTAATATGTTAAAGAAGTGCAAGAAATAATATGTTCTGAAGGGACACATTACATTTCTACAAATCCAGGGGAACAAGGCACATATAAACTATAAATCCAGGTGAAAATTATTGAATCTATGAGACTTTGTTAACAAGCTTATCTTGTAGGCCTATTCTCTCATGGATATACTCCATAGTTTGTGCAACTAGTACCTTTTCCTTTTTTATTTCCACATATGCAGCCATCTCCAAAAGGAGTTACACAGATTGAAGCCTTTAGGCATTGAAGATGCCTTTTTATTAACAGCTCTAAGGTTGCTGTCATCTCGTTTTATAGGAAAACTGTCTGAAAAGTGTAATATTTTAATTACATTTTGAGAGTTTGATATTAATAAAAAATGTGTTATAAAATAACTGTCCAATTGAAATAATATACAAATAAATAAATAATGCATAGGGACTCACAAAATTATTTGCTTTATTGCTGTACAAGTTTCAGTGTTTTAAGTCATCATCATAGAGATTACTACAAATTTACAACTGCAATATAACATTTTTCAGTGAGTTTTTATGCAATTATTTATTTATAATTTTAAATAACGAGCTAACCCAATTATTAGTCTTAAATAATGTATTTAGGCAATAAAAGATTAAAACATTATAGGTGAGAGGGGTTAACTCCTAAAACCTCCTCACTGCACCCCTGGAAAGATTCTAACAACTTTTATCAACCCTCTTAATATATACATATTGCCTCAACTTTTATAAAAACTATAAATATTTATAAATTATAAAAAATTAAAATTATAAATATAATTTGCAACTGTCAAGTTGTTATAATTGCGATTGGTAAAGATTCTTAGCAAGCTGAAGTGAAATAGAAGTTCAGTGATGGCAATGTGTCATTGCATAAATCTAACACCACACCGGCCACGGCCTGCTGAATTGTTAGTCACTTGTTATTCTAACGGGTCGTGACGTCACAAGTAACGGTGTATTGATACGGAGGCAGTGGAACATGAGTCTAAACAAGAAGGAAAGTTCTGTAGATGGCGATGCTATTGTGTGCAAATGTCTGCTTGGCACAAATACGCAACTAGACGACCATGCGACATCTACGGTAAACTTCCGAACTATTATTTATAATGCTGTTTGAACTGACGTGGGGGAATAAAGGGTAGGCCTATAAGACAAGACAGCAGAAACGGCGAAATAATACAAACATAAATAAATAAATAAATATATATATATATATATATATATATATATATATATATATATATATATATATATATATAGCCTATATATTTAGGTACATTTTTTTGTCTTTCCTACCATTACAATATTTTCCTTTGTTGACGCGTTTCGGAATGACTCCATTTTCAAAACTTAAGTAGTACTATCTACCGAGTTTTAAAAATGGAGTCATTCCGAAACCCGTGAAAAAAGGAAAATATTATAATGTTAGAAAAGGCAAAAAAGTGTATTAGAGTGTATACAAATATTCCTAACAGAAGTGAAGATGAGTATATGCTATTAAGAATTTCAACTTCCTTATTACACTTTGATATTACTTGCGACCAAACTTTTTATGTAGTTAATTAGAGCTTAGTTAGTGAGAACTATTCACAAAGGTAAAAGTCAAAAAAGTGAACTCAAAATCTACTAGTAGTAGCCAAGCACTGAGGAAGGTGACACCGTCGCCGAAACTAGTTTGTTGTGTGTTTGTTTATTAAAAACTAATTTTCGGTGAAATTTTGAATTCACTATTTTGACTTTTACCAGACCTTTTTGTTAACTAACACTTGGAGGAAACGTTTTCGTCCTTACGACTTCTTCAGCCTCCTTGTAAGGACGAAAACGTTTCCTCCAAGTGTAAGTTAACAATTTAACAACCTTTAGTTAACAAAAAGTCTGATCGCAAGTAATATCAAAGTGTAATAAGTAATTAACAACCAGCTCGTCTTGAACAGCAACAAGTTTTCGATAAGAATTTCAACTTAGGCGAAATAATATTTTAACACATCTTAAATAACAAACGCCTACAAATTTCTTAATATATTCTCAATTTATTAATATATATATATATATATATATATATATATATATATATATATATTTCTTCAGGTAAACCGATTTTTATATCCATAGACAAATAAAGTGAGACTGGCGACAGAAGTGAAAACTTAATGAAAAATGTTGTTAATAGGGTAATAATGTTCAAATATTTTGAATTCAGCTAAACTCGCCTTTAAATAATATGTGAGACTAGTCTTCACTCAGTCTTACTTGCCAAATTAAAACAAAACCAGAAAGTCACCACCGTTATATTGAAATAATTGTAGTCAGATTAATTGATATATTGTGTACCTGTAAATTAGTTCTTTCATCAACTGGTAATTAATATTTAGTACCGCATTACTACATAATCTAACAAGTAACAAAACTTGATGTAAACAAAACTTTTTTAAAGTCAATTCCTATTGTTACTTTTTATTAAATAATTACTATAAATAAAGTAACATAATTTATGCGTTAGAACAGCTGTTCAGGCACGTATTTATAACATAAAACCATCCATTCGATGAAAGCATATTTTATCAATTATTTTAAGCCAAGTGGGACGAAGTAAGTATATTGCCTACCTTACCCCTTTGTGAAAAGTTTTTCCCTATACACTTGTTACGTATAATTTGTTGACTTTAAGTTAATTGTTTAGGTTAGTAGTACCCCAGTAGTGTACTGCAGTAAGTCGCATTGTTAGCTGTAAACTCTTTTTATTTAGATTCTAAGTCAGCCATGTCCCCATTACTAAATAAACCTTACAGTCCCGCCAAAATAGAAGCCCTTCTTCTAGGATATACCCCTCCTGAATCTCACACCAACGCCAAAAGCCCTGTTCCCCATAATTTTACCGGCAGCCGTTGTCACGTGACAGATGCTGCACAACCTTGGGGCCACCAAAGCCCCTCCTTTTCTTGACTAACTGAATTTAAAAAGTGGGCGTTTTTATTATTTCAAGCTAATTGGAAACTATTTGCATTCACTTTCGTATAGGTCGCTTCTGATCTGAAAAACGCTTTGGACTTTATATCTTCAAATGAATTTGATCTATGTTTCTAATACGTGGAGTTTAGGTATGTGTGTGCACGCGTGTGTGTATGTGAGTGATTTAGTGAAAGAGAGAAAGGAATGAAAAAACCAAACAGACAAAATATTTACCTAAATTCATTGAGGTACCAAGTTAGCCAGACGATGTTTTGAAAACTTGTGACACGCAATTATAATTTACCGCAGCTGCTATTATTTATTCTGGTTTTAAATATTTACGCCTGTATTAGTTATATGGCTGGTAGAATGTAAACTATACAAAATAAATTGTTGGATTATTTTTAATGTGACAGAGCGACACAATATTTTTTGGATAGTTGTTTTTATTTTTATAATTATCTTTTTCTATAAATAGTTCATTAAAACCTCTAAACTATTGTGGAAAACCTGTTCCAGAACATCTAGAATGATGGCAACACTGGAGCTATCACAGCTAGAGTGGGTAAGGTTTGACAAATTGTTTACGCGATCTAGAAGGCTATTAATAGTACTGAATGGCCGCATTAGTAATATCGGTTAAATCTAATATTAAACAATTCTATGGGCAAGAATATTTTACAGTTAGCCGAGAATATACGCGGCTGTATGCCGGTACAGTTAGTGAGTGGGGGAGGCCGGTACAGTGACCTTTGGCAAGGCCGAAGATCTCCTAGCCCAACACACGCTGCGCCACGTTTGGTAGGTCTAGGCCAGGGTTCTTCACTAGGATTTCTTAGCGAGCCAAATGGTTTGCGTCAACATTTCCTCAGAGCCGCAAGTTCAAGTTGCATTAAATAACTTGCAAAGAGTACGATTATAACATAAGTTTATCATGTCACTAAAATAAATCAACTTTTTTTCATATAAAAATGTGGGAAAATTTATTTTACTTAACTCCAGGAATAACTAAATTTGTTGTTGTTTTTGTCGTGACTGTTGATGTAATAAAAAGTTAAAATCCCTCCAGAAGTCCTGTTAATTCTAGACCCCGATGGCTATGAACTGAATTTGTTAATTCTTTGAAGTTGATGGGTGAACAGCTCTCTAATGTAGCATCTATGTTTGCAGGTTGGAAAGGAAACTATATTCTCAAAATGTTTAACAGTCTGAGGGTCGCAATAAATCGTTCTCAGGACCGCGTAGTGAGGATCCCTGGTCTAGGCTGATGGTGGATCGATGGGTTATTGCTGTATCTGGTAGAGATATATAAGCAAATGTGAAGGATTACTATCAATGGGACTACATGGATTATTTAAAATGTAAACAGCCAGACGAGGATTACCACTAGACCCTTAGGGGTGAAATGTACCCGATAGTAGTAACAAAAATATATCTGTAAGGTAAAAACACTTCGGATTATTTTCCTTTTCTAGAGTTTATTATTATCACCATTTGTTGATTCCATCTTCGCGTGAGCTACTAGTAATCACTTACACTTTTAAAGTTTCAAACTTTCCTATAGTAGTACTTACTTTGCTTGTTGAGGACGGCCGTTTCGGGAGATGTGTCCCTTTGTCAACTCAGACCGTAACTGATCTCAAGGTTTGCGTAGGTTAGGGTGGGGGTGGGATATTTTGGTGGTGTGGGTGTATTTTGTGTGTATTAGGAGCTATGATGTCAAAAAGTGCGTGTGAGTTGTAATGTAATTGTGTACTGAGTATGTGTGTAGGGTGTAGTTTGAAGTGCCTATATATTTCGTATTGTTCGGTTGTGTAGCGTTGGTTATTTCTGTGTTGTTTATGAAGAATTTGTAGGTTAGATGTTATGTCTATGTAGTCATGTTTTGTGGAGTTGAGATAATCGGCGAAGTTTGATTGGTAGTTATTGTTTTTTAGTGCTTTTATATGTTCTTGGTACATAGAATGACCTCCCTGTCTGGCCTATGTCTGGCCCTGTCTGGCTAACTTGCAGTTCATGCCCCAGTTTTTACATAGGCCAGACAGGGAGGTCATTCTACACACGTTACCAAGAAAGCAAGGAGAAAGTCTATGACCCTAGAGTGGTCGCTCGAAAGAAAGCAAGGAGAAAGTCTATGACCCTAGAGTGGTCGCTCGAAAGAAAGCAAGGAGAAAGTCTATGACCCTAGAGTGGTCGCTCGAAACAAAGGAAGCAGAAAGTCTATGGCCCTAGAGTGGTCGCTCGAAAGAAAACAACGAGAAAGTCTATAATCCTAGAGTGGTCGCTCGAAAGAAAGCAACGAGAAAATCTATAACAATAGAGTGGTCGCTCGAAAGAAAGCAAGGAGAAAGTCTATGAATTTACTTTAAAATTTCAAGCTAAAATGTTGTTACTAAACTAAACCCATTTTTAAAACCTGTAATATAAACAGAAGTTATTACTAAACTAATTTTAAAAACTAGTTTTTTAGGTGCTAAAAGTCCTGGGCTTGAGGGTGGTAGAAACTTCGATCCATATCTGTCTATAACCCTTACAAAAGGCAAAACTGACGTGAGAGAGAGAACATAGGTGAACGTGATGTAAAGCATTCCACTCAACTCGACAACGCTCCTCGCCATGACAGAGATCTATTTGTATCCTGCAATTCCTGACACTGTCCATGTTCCTCTTAGCTGGGTACTGTGACTTTTGTGGACGCGGTGTGGACATTTTAACGGGGTAATTTATAGATCCCAACGAAAGTTTTGTCCCACGCTTTCTAGGATCTTTTACCATAATTTCAAACGGTCGGGAACTGGTTTTGTCTATTTTTAGAGCCCAGATTCTAAAAATAGTTCGTGAAGCAGATAATGCGTAACGGTAAACAGGCAGAGGACAGGGACAGGATGAGGGGTATGGCGGCCACCAAACTCTTCCGTATTAAGCGCTCTTCTTATGGTTCCATTAGTTGCTTCTAAAGACGAATATCTTTAAAGACAGGCTCCGAATTTATGTGATTCATTTTCCATTTAATGATTAATGTTTTTAGAACAAATGTGTAATAGATTGAAGAAAGATAGTTTAGTACGTTTTTTCTCAGTATATTTAAAAAAAATTATTTATTTATAAAATTTCTTAAAGTTCAAGTTTTTCCCTTGAAACATCAATTCGGGATATTTTATTGACACTGTTTTCCTGGCTTAAAACAATTTAGAATACAGAATAAACACGTAAAGTCAATTCCTACTTAGGTCAACAATAATAAATTTTATTTTATTACTTTTTATTAAATAATTACTGTTATTATAAATAAAATAACACAACCTATGCGTTAAAACAGCTGTTCCATCACATAACCTATAACATAAAATCAGCTGTTTTATGAAATCATGTGTTATCATTTATTTTAAGTCAAATGGGAGGAAATAACTATATTGCATACCTTGCAACTTTTGTGAAAATTTTTCTTCCATATAAAACTAAAAATAATTAATTAAATTTAATTAATGAATTAATATTAGAAAAAAACTGTATTAACATCAAGTGTTATCCACTACAAGTTTATAAAATCTATTTGAACTTGAGTGGATGAATAAAAAGTATTTGATTAACAATTGAAAGTTTGAACAAGATATATATATATATAAGGAGAATGTGAACTAATAGGAGAAACTGGAAAAATATTCAGATTCATAAAATACGTTTTGTCTTATAAATTCTATGGAACGTCGCGTTACACTTCTGGTTCGGGAAATTCGACTTATACATTACGCGTTTCCCTTAAAATACAATATTATTTTTTCAAGGAAGAAAGGTTATTTTCCTCTCAAAAGTAAAATAATGCTACGGCTTAGAAAATCCACAATCGGGATCTTGCCAGTCTTAAGAGTCTAAACACCCTTCCGAATAAATTTAATACTAAAAGCCGGGAATGTAAAGGAACCTGTCTCGGACTTTCACAGTCAAAATACAATGTTGTCATATTTTTGTAAGGCGGTGTGATTTTTTTGTATAACTCAAAACATTGACGGCTAGGCTCCAGTCAGTCTGAGACAGTGGGGGTGTGATGACTCCCGAGGGCATGCAGCGTCTGTCAGTAAAGAAATATGGAAATAGTGCTATTTATAAGCTATTTATATATGGTAGAACTTTATAAGCTGGCACTTGGCTCTTAGGTAGAAATTGTGTATTCGTCATCTAGAAAACATCGGGCAATGTCGTCATCCCTCATCGGGGCCATAAATCACGGCCTACCCGTTCCAACCCTCAGACAATCCTATTAGCACGCTTCCACGTGCCCTATTTACATTAGTTTGTATTTATACTGTGCGTTAAAAAGTATTAATACGTGACAAAAAAACTCACCGACACAGAAGTGCCCTGGCCCAAGGCAACTGTCAAAACGATAAGGCCATTCCCAAAAACATTCCTAACACAAAACGTCAGATTTCCAGAAAATTACAATGCAGAAACTGGATCATATATAATATTTTTTGTGCACCCTTTCTTATTAATATCAGTACTTTTACCTATCTGTAAATACTTATATAACTTATTACAATATATAACTATGAAAAAACTGCTCTACAGTCAGGTTATGTTTGTAGGTCAGGAATACATCGACAGCGCATGCGCAGAACTGAAAACTGAGCGTGATTCATTTCTACACCAGGACTCTTCTCGTGTGTCGGTGACAGTAATTAGGCAACCATATGTTTGAGGAAGTCCAAGGGTAGATGTTTTTGAAAATGAACTGCTAGCACCTCCACCCTCCCCTCGTCCTCTCGCTAAGGCCTGTATCTCCCAAGTATCGGGTGGGAGCTTCTATGTAAGTAGTACGTATAAAGAGGCTCATCTTGGGCACCATGCGGGCTCCAGACCTCAGAGGCGACGCTGCCGAAGATACATCACAACATCTGGCTCTCTTGATATCGGTTTTACCTGATGGAGGTATTTTTACAGATTTTTCCCATCGTCTTGAAACTCTGTCAGAGGGAGTGTTGCAATTTAATCGGATTTTAATTTCAAATTGAAAGAAAATCTTAACTCCTGGTAAAAACTGCAGTGTTTGCAATAAACTGTACAGAATATACGACAAATTAATTCATTTTTTGAATTTATTTTTGTAATAGGTTTTTTTGGCGTAACCGTTCGTTCTTTGCGAACTCGTCGTGTGAAACATTGACATAAGAAGAGTGGACCACCACTACAAGCAGCTTTATTGTTGCCAGCTTTCAGGTTATGTACATTATGGCGCGATGCAGCGCTGCCGGAAGACGCGAAGTGCACAAGACCTATTGACCCGAGTTGCCCTCCTTCTGTGGGTCATGTGACTGCAGGATGTCACCAGCGAAAGTAACCCAGGCGCACATGTTTCGCAGCCATCTTCAGGTCTGTTCCAGCTCCAGCTCTTCTGGTCGTCCCGTCGTGGTGGCCGACTACCTTTCAATTTTGTCAACAATATTCGGAAGACTGTTGTTTTTGGAGGTTTTAAAATAAGGAGTTATAATGAGTGATTAAATAAATGTTATGTTTTAAAGATAAATTATTCAATTCCAACTATCAATTCACACTCTTCCTATTATAGCCTATATCACTTTTAAATTTTCAATCGTTTTTTTATTCATTTAATCAGGTTCATATAAATTTTTTCAAAACCTGTACTCTAGTGGATGACACTTGTTGTTAATACAGTTTTTCAAATAATAATTCATTCATAAAATTTAATTATTTAATTTTATTTTTATATAGGAGAAAACCTTTTTACAAAAGGGGCAAGGTATGCAATATAGTTATTTCGTCCTATTTTGCTTAAAATAAGTGATAACATATGATTTCATAAAACAGCTGACTTTATGTTACAGGTAATGACGTAGAACAGCGGTTTTAACATAGGTTATGTTACTTTATTTATATTAATTGTAATTATTTAATAAAAAGTATCTTGAATACAATTTTTCTTAAGACCTAAGTAGGGGTTTACTTTTGTTTAAAATGTTTATTTCTTGTATTTGTAAATTTAGACAGAGGTTGTTTTCGTATGAGTTGAAATAAAAAATCGGTGTAATTTTAATCAAGATGGTTTGTTTGGGGCAGTGGTCCATAAGCTTTAAAGTATGTTTTATGTATATTTATTTTACTGTTTAAAAAATCTTCTAATAAAGTTTTATGGTCATAGAAATTCGACTGGTTATGTTTCGTTTATTTTGCACTAGATAATAAAGATTTTATTTTATATTTTTGGGAACCAAACAGTTATTTCTTTAATTAAACACACGAATCCACTTGCAAAATATCTTTGTACACTTCCTGTGGGACTATTTGGGGCTGGACACTAGACACGAACATTTCAATCACTTAGGAACTATTTTTATTTACACACAGTTACTTCTACTTTTTTTCATTCGACTCTACTGAAGCAATTTCTTAGTTACAAAGGACCGGATGTGAGCCCCCACTTCTGACGGTTAACTCGCTTTTTTTCACAAACTGCAATTTCCGTACTAAATATTTACAAACACTCTTTACTCTCCATATTACACTTGATATATTCACCCAAAGTAAGCAAATGTGGTCGCCACAGTGTTGATTTGCCAGTTATGCTAACTTTGTGCTATGTTTCTCAGAAAACCGGTAGATATAATCGCTTATTAATTTAGGAAAATTTATTTTAATCTTTAATTTATGAATGCTTTTGGTGGTTGATTCATATAACGGCCTCGATGGTAGAGGACTATATAAGCTTTCAGCTCAATTAGAGAGTGGGAAATGGACGAGAGTTGGATTGCAAGGTTTGAACTATATTAGTCAACATTTTGTTTTTGGTTTTCTCAATTTAATTTCAAGATAAAATAAAATTCTTGGTAATGTATTATAAACAATATTTCGAAATTTTAGACTCCTAGCTAATCGGGAAATTGGTAAAAACTACGTTTACAGTTTTAAACAAAATCCACTGTTTTTAGACAATCCGTACAGGTTGGAATAAAAACGTATAGAAAAGCACAAGCTTTGCCACAAATTATAACCTTATCACAATTCTGGGTCGCAAAAACTATACAAATTTATTGAATTCTTACGTTCGCCAGCAATATACGGTTACCTTCCTTTGTTTATCGTGTATGTTTTATATCCGATAATATAAATATATGAGCTTAGACAGTTTTTGTAAAGTTGATTTAATAGTCATTAGATGTAGGATATAAGAAACTTACAAGTTTGAGGTTAGTTTGTTTGGCAGTATATCTGGAACAGCTGATCTTAAGGTAATGCTCATTATATCTCTATAACAAACCTAAATATATCTATTCCAGCTTAATCTATTCGTAAGACGGATTGAAATAGGAGCTGTGAGTGGCTATATAGGCTGGTTATTCACGATTTGTTCTGTCGGTGAAAATAAAGCAAATGTAAAAAATTAGGTTGTGGTACTCGGGATATTGCCGACAGAAGTGGAAAAGTTTATAGCAACGTCTAAGAAATTTTCAGTTGAGAAAAACATTTAATGTTCATATTGTTTCAGAAAACAGCTGATTTTATGTTATAGGTTATGTGGTAGAACAGCTGTTTTAAGCATAGATTGTCTTACTTTATTAATATTAATTGTAATTATTTATTAAAAAGTAAATTTTAAAAAAATTTAACCTAAGTAGGAATTGACTAAACAAAATATTTTGTATTACTTCTTGTCTTTGGTATTTAGTATTTTTTTGAAATATAAGTTACATATATGTATGCAACTATTTCTAGCTAAAATTAGGCGACAACATGATTTTAACGGTTTTTTACAAGGAAGAAAACCTTTTACACAAAATACTACTTTTACTTTACTTTATCCAATGCCTGCCCTTGGCAAAGAAGCCATTCGGCGTCTAGCTTCCCAGTACAGACGAGACAACTGTGAGGTTATGTTCACCAGTTCGGGGCACTTTGGCAGATGGTCGCCGTCCATTCTTTCTCCTAGACATAGGGGACAGATGTCAGTGTCCACCAGATCAAGACGGTGAAGATGTGCCTGAAGGTAATCATGCCCAGTACAAGTACGAAATTGTGCGACGGCAGCCGCTCTGCTTAGGTTTCGGGGGAGAGGCCCATCCAACAGTAACGTTTGCCACTTCTTTCCTCTACTTGCCTCCAGGTGAAATGATTTACAGTGTTGTCTGACTGCAGTTTCTATATGGCTTTTAGCAGATGTTAATCTGACAAGGGAAATAGGCTGTTGCATGTTTGCTCCGCCCTTCGCTAATTTGTCGGCTTTCTCATTACCAGGGATTCCCACATGACTTGGGATCCACACGAGATGGACAATCCATCCGTCTTCTATGAGTTTTGCGAGACTTTTCCTACCTTTTAGTGTTAAACTGCAGTCAGTGGGAGTGCTGCTGGCTAACGCGATAATTGCAGCTTGTGAGTCGATGAAAATAGCAACTCTTCTGCAATTCAGTTGTTCTTTCCCTGTGGCTAGCCTTAGCTCTTTAAATGGCTGTTATTATTTTTCACAAAAGGGGCAGGAAAAAAGATGTATATAGTTATTTCATCCTATTTGCTTAAAATCAGTGATAACATATTATTTCATAAAATAGCTGATCTTATCGTTAATGTGGTAGAACAGTTGTATTATTAATTATGGTTATATGTTATGTTATTTTATTTATAATATTGTAATTATCTTTTTTGTTTATATTACTTGTTTTTTAACATTTAAACAGAAATACTTAAGAGAGTCTAAAATATTTAGATGGAGCCAGCGGGCGGAGGTTTAGCAGGCACAGGTATAATGGGTAGTAGTGACTTCTAATCTAAAGCTTCTGGGTTCGATTCCCAGTAGTGTCAACACGTTTTTACAACCCCAAGAAAACTTATTCTGTAAAAATGAATGCTTAGGGTGTAAATGTAAAGGGCGTTTGAAACGTCGTGCTGGGCCCTTATTTGCGTAGCGTAAAGTTTCCTTGCTCAGGTACTCCCAAGGCATCTTGATGGCATGAAAGGAGTCGCTATTACTAAATTTAATAATAATACTCTAAGAAACACAAATCTTACTGTAGATATCCCCATATTGGCGCGTGGAGTGTAGCTTTAAGCCTAGGACTCCAAAAACCCTACAAACGTTAAAAAAATATTACAATGAAATGTTTTTTCAAAAAGTATGTAATGCCTCAAGGAATAATATTGTAAAGTGTAAAACATCGAAATGATAAAAGTTATTATCAATGAGAAATTCCATACTAAAAGTTAGATACCAAAATCATGTTAACACAAAGTAAATACTTTAGTGTTTAAGGAGCAGATTTCATTGGGCTTCCTTAATACTGTATTAGGAAATAATGTTTCTGTGTAACTTTGCTCTATTGAAGAATGGTCCGTTTACTTCTGCTGTGTGTGCTGACGCTTCTAGGCCTCGTCCAAGCAGAAGACCCATACACAGGAAGGTGCAAGTCTCCAAAACCAATGGAGAACTTCTCTATGGAAAGAGTATGTACCATCTATTATGTCTAAAATAAGGATATACTTTTATAATTGTTTTATAATAAACCAGGTGTTTTCCATTACTATTTAATCTGCCAATATTTATTAATAAACCTATTACTATACTTTATATATACTTTGTAATATAAACTACATAATATACGTTATATATTATATATAATACTATAAATGTTATATTTAAGTGTAAAATTGAAGCAATTCACATATTGTGCAGGCATTGGATCGAGAGAGGCCCGCAAGACACTCGTGTAGTATAGGTCTATACAGAATCCGCTAGGGCTCGTTGTTATTTCTGCAGTCATATTAAATTTATTTTTAATAGACAATAGATATAAAAATAGAAAACGTTTGGAAATGCTTGACTTTTTAGCCAAGCATAAACAGTTTCACAACTAAATGGGTAATTTTATCTGTGAACTTTGTTGTATTATATATTTGTAGAAAAACGTAAACAATGCAGTAACTTATTATACATAAATGGAAAATACCTGAACCATTCTGGAGGCCTTTAGCGCGCCCAAAATTAAAATAAAAGTAGCTATAAACATTTTTGTTGTCGCAAAGAAGTTCCAATCGTTTAAAAATAAGGATATTGGAAATTATGAAAACGGTTGGACACTATCTTTGTCAAAGTAACCTTAATTAGATTATACTCGTTCACATCTTCAACTGTAGCTATTTTACACGTAACTACTTGCCTGTATTAGCACTTACTTTCTGTCTAAATGAGGCTGTTTCCGGAGATGGTCCCATTGTCAACTCAGCCCTTAATTGATCTTAAGATGTTTTAAATGATGGGGATTATAATACGTGGTTAAAAGCAGTTTTTTATGACAGAAAGCGAGTGTGATATTAATTTTGTAATTGTATGTTGTGTGTGTGTGTGTGTGTGTGAGTGCGTGTGCGTGCGTGCGTGCGCGCGCGCGCGTGTGTGTGTGTGTGTGTGTGCGTGCGTGCGTGTGTGCGTGTAAAAGCAAAAGGTAAATAAAGTTGTACTTTTCAAGGTAGTATTTTATTGAACAGAAACATTTTAAGGGGAAAATCTTCAAGTTTGCGTCACGCTAAATTCATCACGCTCTAACGCGTCTATATATTTGTATACATGTGTGCGTATAACTATTTTACCTATATATGATTTCGCACGACAGGTTTTTATGTTTTTATCTTATACGTAATGTTTTAGCACAGCTGTTTTAACACGTAGGTTATGTTACTTTATTTATTGTATATTATTAACGTAGACAACAATATTTTTTATCAGTTGATAAATATATTAATATGCAATAAATCTTACTGCAATTAATTCAATATAATGACAACGAGTTGTCTACTTTTATTCCGATTTCTTAAATGAAAACAATCTTAGCCGCGTCTGGCACTTCTTAAAAACCTATTTCAATTAGAGCCGCGTCTGGCACTTCTTAAAAACATATTTCACTTCAATTCGCTAAATACAATTTGCATTCATTAATGTTTTAGCATATAATAAAGGATTTCTATTAGATTAACTTTCTTCTTTCATTATTAACGTCTACCAAAACCTCAAATAGCTACATTCTGCAAATGCAGTATTTACTTCTGTCGGCCAACCACGCTGACAGCTAGCGTTCTACTATTCCTTCTATTAGTTCACACTCTCCTTATTTAGGCATATATCTTATTCAAATTTTCAATCGTTAATTGAATACATTTCATTCGTCCATTCAAGTTCAAATACATGTAGTTTTTTTAAAACTCGTAGTAGATGACACTTGATGTTAATACAGTGTTTGAAATATTTATTTATTTAAATTTAAAATTAAATTCAATAATGAATTAATTTTAGTTTTATATGGGTGAAAAAACTGTTACAAAAGGGGCAAGGTATGCAATATAGTTATTTCGTCCCATTTGGCTTAAAATAAGCTATAACATATAATTTTATAAAACAATAGATTTTATGTTATAGGCTATGTGGTAGAACAGTTGTCTTAACGTATAGGTTATGTTACTTTATTTATATTAATTGTAGTAATTTATTATAATATTAATATAGTAATTATTCAATAAAAAATAATTAAAATGAATTATTTCTTTGTTGATTTAAGTATGAATTGACTTGTTTTTTGTGTGAAAAAGCTGTCGGGATTTTGGTTCGACGCTGCGTTTGACGTGCGCAACCCTGAGCAAGACAAGCAGTTTAACAGCTCCAGATGTGGCCTGGTGTTTTTCCACATGGACCATGGAAACGCGAACCCGAACAGGTGGCTCGTCGATATATTCATGGGGTGGGTTCCTTGATATTGGCAATTACTAAATATACCAATATATAGTTAACTCTATTTAGTATTTATGTATTAGTTGAAGAAATTGTGATTTTTAAGCGTTTTTTGTAAAGTTCTATATTTACGTTTAGCTAAACCAGAACACCTATTGGGGAAGGGGGTTATTGGAATTCCGAGGGACCAAGAGCTACTTCATACCTTCAAGGCAGACATTTGGAAAAATTAGGGACTGTTAATATTAAAGACAATGTAAATTTGTTCACAGTTTAAATACATTACAAATTTAAAGAAGAGATTAATTTAAAAAAACCTTTATATTTAAATGCAAACGCTGGGCTGTATTTATTTAGGGGATCAGGTAAGGGCAAACATTGAACTTTGGCTAAAATATCCAGTCTTAAAAATTCCCCAGTGATTCTTTGATGAGTATAAGACAAGTACATTTAGGGGGTTACGAAAGTTTGATTTAGCAAAAATGCTGCCCTCTGTTATGTATCTTATTTATGTAACGCAATTAGGGTATACTCTGTATGTAACAACATGAGGGTAGCCTCTGCATGTAAAACCATGAGGGTATCCTCTATATGTAACACTATGAGGGTATCCTCTATATGTAGCACTATGAGGGTATCCTCTATATGTAACACCATGAGGGTATCCTCTATATGTAACACCATGAGGGTATCCTCTATATGTAACACTATGAGGGTATCCTCTATATGTAACACCATGAGGGTATCCTCTATGTGTAACACTATGAGGGTATCCTCTATATGTAACACTATGAGGGTATCCTCTATATGTAACACCATGAGGGTATCCTCTATGTGTAACACCATGAGGGTACGCTCTATATATAACACCATGAGGGTACCCTCTACATGTAACACCATGAGGGTACCCTCTATATATAACGCCATGAGGTTACCCTCTGTATGTAATACCATGAGGGTATTCTATGTAGATATCACCATGAGGGTACCCTCTACTATCGGGCTTCATGCCCCCACAACCATTGCTAACAATAGTCGCACTGGGTAAGAGTGCGATTAGCTACTGCTAAACAATAATTTAATCTTTGCAGGTTTTTATGTTATATTAAATGTGCATTTCATCTTTGCTTTTTTCCAGACCAACAGAAAAAGGTGACCTAAATGGAACTTACTACCTTCCCGACCCTGACGTCGGCGCTATAAAACTCTTCTGTAAGTAGTAATGATGTATTACGCCCTCTGCAATGTAGCCCCTAACTAGGGGCAGCCTGCGGGCTTTGTGTCTTTAACTACTGCCGTTTTATTTAGGGCCTACTCATAACATATCACAGTTTTGTTCAAAAAGAGGTTAACCGATCAGCACACATTATTTTAAGCAGTAAAATTCGGAAATAAAATGTTCAAAGAATTATTACAATATGTTATTACTTTTTGTAAAAATATGTTTCATTTAAGTAAACTAACATCTGATTAGTAATATGGTTCAAACATTACTTCAGCAATAATATTTAATAATACCATGATTTCAGAATATGGGTAATTTATTTTTATTATAGTTTAAATACAATCGTTTTTATATTAATAGAGTAGGCACTTTCCTATAACACTAGAACGAAGTATGATTCCTTTAACACTACCCAAGCAAGCGGTGATTCTCCATTCCAAGGGAGATTGTAATGAGGGAGATTTATGTTTAACCTGGACCTGGCTGTAATCCGCCTATAGACTAACCCTTGTACATTCCCTTGAGTCTACTAACAACCGCATTGGACACTTCGGAAGTCGCAGCGCAAGAAATTTATCTTCG
The DNA here is from genome assembly GCA_036971475.1 of Prosapia bicincta. NCBI lineage: Eukaryota > Metazoa > Arthropoda > Insecta > Hemiptera > Cercopidae > Prosapia > Prosapia bicincta. Next base: position 191,309,582 of record JBAIZL010000004.1, on the reverse strand, counting down.
TGAGTGTGCTTTATTGCACCATGAAACGAGGAATCGAAACTTTTCATAACAAAAATATTTGATTACTAACTTTATTATATTTTGCCTATAACTGTCTCAGTAAACCGCATTAATGGTTAACTATAGATCAAATTTTTAATTTATATTGAAACTTGAATAACACAGTTATTTATATAGAAAGTTGAATTATTTTATAGTTTCAAAGTTATTCAATTCCTTCTATTAGTTCACACTCTCCTGTATATATATATACAGTAAACTCCCGATTATCCGTGGAATAGGGTGGCCCGGCAACGCCGGATAACGAATTCCCCGGATAATCCGCTATGAACAAAGAATACGCAAAACGATCGATAATCGATTATTATACCATAAGTTACACAAATAATGACCCCGGTTAATGCAATTCACAAATAATCTTCAGAGGACAAAGTAAATAGACTACAGAAAATAATTTAAAATGTCGATGTATTATAACATGTACATTTATAAGTCTAACTGTTTACAATACGTACATAAGTATATGTCAAAAGTAAGAATGTATGTACATATTTAATTTCCATTACAAATAATACAAAAAAAATCTGTCACTGTTTTTTTGTGAGCATTGATTTTAGCTTTAATGTGAGATCTAACCATTTTGTCGCACAGTGTTTACTTGTATCACGTGTGTCACAAAGCCATAAAGATCGATAATGTATATGACAGACATGGATAATACATATGTCACGTCCTAGACTGTTTATAGCCGAGATTAGCTGACATTTGTTTACAATCTTATGATACGCATTAGGTTTTCGGGCGTCCAAGCATTTTGTCATTGTCTCTTATATACAGTAGTCTGCTCGCCCTTTTATTTTGCTGGCCCGCGTCGGGATGCTTCCCTTTCAGTGTAGAAATTAGTACGTACATATTTACATATCTATTCCCTTCATCTTAACTTCTACTAAGCCTTATACGAGTATTTACATCGTAATTCACCGTTTGGAAATTTAAACACTTGAATCTGATTGGAATAAAAACTGGATATATGTAAAACCATGGCAGACCCCGGATAATCCGCAAACCGGTTAAACCGCCCACGGTTAATCGGGAGTTTACTGTATATTATACAGTCTCTCTCTCTCTCTCTCTCTCTCTCTCTCTCTCTCTATATATATATATATATATATATATATATATATATATTCAAACCTTCGATCGTTAATAAAATACATTTTATTCATCCACTCAAATTAAAATATATTTTTTAAAACTTGTAGTGAATGACACTTGATGTTAATACTGTTTTATCAAATAATTTTTCATTAATTAAATTTAAAGAATTAATTTTAGTTTTATAAGGGGTAAAAGACTTTCCTCAAAAGAGGCAAGGTATGCAATATAGTTATTTCGTCCCGTTTGGCTTACAATGAATGATAACATATGGTTTCATAAAACAGCTGATTTTATGTTATAGGTTATGTGGTAGAACAGCAGTTTCAATAGGTTATGTTACTTTTATTTTTAATTGTGATTAATTAATCAAAAGTACCCTATGTAAAATAAAATATTTCTTTCTTGATCTAAGTAAGAACTTATTTCAATTATGTTTTGTTTATTTTACTTGTTTATATCGAACAACTTTGTTATGAAGAAAACAGGAAATTTTATCCTATCGTAGTTAACAATTGAATTCCTTAGTATTGGGTTGTAAATACTGTGTCAATTATATACGAGCATATTTGTTTTAAAGTAGTTTAATTTTAAAGAATAAGTTGAAATACCTAATTATTGTTACCAAATAATGTAACATATGACACCAGGATCATTGGATCGACCCCTGCACATAAACAGGAAATGTGCTACTTCGCGAAGAGCCCAAACGTCAGAGAGTTAATTTTAATAAGGCGGTTTTTGTTTGTTTTCTTGTCCAGACATTGCCGGTAACTTCAATTATACCTTCACAGTGATGTGCACAGACTATACTAGCTACCTAGCAGCCTACTCTTGTTCTCAGGTCACCCCTGACAAGACCTCAGGTAATGTAGCACGTTAATACGTTTTTAGATTTTAATTTACTCCAATCTATGTGAGTATAAATCTCTAAAATAATTTTGTTTCCTTCCTTCTAGAAAGGAATAGAAGTAGAACAGAAATGTCTGTTATGTCAATATAGCTGGTCACGCGTAAGCTGGCGCGCGAACGATTGGTAGATAACCTGTACTAACCCTATTCAAAAACATTGGTTTTTGTAGTGCGTGTTGCATCAAAGCATATCGCTGCAGGAGGTGCGGTCATTTAGAAAACTACTATGAGTAATTTTTTTCAAACCTTAATGTGAATGATCTTGTTAATATGACAAATCAAATCAAATAATATTTATAAAGTCCTTTCGGCTTTGTCCGATCTACATTATTGTAATATAAGTACTATACCTCATTATAATGTTTGTGGAACGGTCTTTTGCTTCCTCTATCCTCCCCCCCCCCCCGCCTGTGTTCGCCCTTCGAGATCGCGCGCCAGCTATACGAGTCACAACAACGATTTAAAAATATTCTGGTCGAAAAAAAAATATCTTGTAAACAAGTGTTACTAACAGTGCATTGATGATTATTGTTGGGAAGAAATATAATAAATAATTAAAATTATCACAATAAAAATATTGGCAAAAACGACAATATCACAAAAATAATGAAACATAACTAATATTACAAGTTACCTAAAACCTTATATACATTTCGATTGCCATGTCATCATCATCACAGGGTCCTGTTACAGAATTACAATCTAGAATACAATAAATTACAAAATTGACTAGCTTGGTCATCGAAATGTACGAAAGGGTTTAATTTTAAGAAATTGGAATATTAGTTATTTTTTATTGATTTTGTGGTATTGAAAATTTTGCCAATATTTTTATTGCAATATATTGTACCGCTGTGATCTTGATATTGTATAATAATAATTATTATGAAAATATGTTTGCTTCGCACGGAGCGAAAATGCCAAATTATGATAATTTGAAAACTATATTGAAGTAGCTAAATTTTTGTTACAAATTTATTTTGAAAAATATTCCAGTTCATTCGTTTAAAAAGGGTTTCAAATAAATGTCTACCTGTGTAAGAGATTTCTCAACATTTCCTTTCATTATATGAAATTGTTAATTTTTTAATTTGCGTCTTCACCAGACAAGTGGCTTCCACACGGTATATTACACCAGGGGAACCCAGATCGTATTACGTTTTTACTTAACAGTTCTTCTAGTATTGTCAAAGCATATTACAACTGTAGATTTATAATATTGTAAACTGGTATTTATTTAATCTGTAACTTGGGTTTTATTTCTCAGAATTCGTGCTTTTAATGCTGAGGGATCTGTCCGTATATGACGAAGTGGTGTCCAAGAGCTACATGCAGAGATGCTACAAAGACGTCACTTCGAAACCAGCAAAAGATATACGCAAAAGACCATATTATAACTGTTCCAATGACATTAAATATTATATCTATTAATGTAAAAGTTCTTATCAAATAGTTTTAAATATATCTTTTGATGTTAAGTCTATGAAAATTAATTATATTTGTTTGCTATATAGTTCAAGTACTTAATTGGCTGTAGTATATCTAGAAACAGCGGCGCTCTGACAACCAAGTTTCAGAATTTTACTGGTTTGAACATTTGTTAGAGCGTGATATAGCCTAATTTAAGGCATTTTCTGAGACAATCTGGAATATAATAACATAAAAATTTGTATCCTTTTAGACGTGTGCCTGAAGAAATGTTAAATCTTTCAGTTATTTTTGTAAGTGTTACGATGTCTGTCGTATTTACGCGTCCACACACTATTCTTAGTGTAACATGTACAAATGTAACAACAATATAGGGTGTTATACAGTCCATTTTATTCTAACAGTGAATTTGGTATAATTTAGTAGTATTTTAGTTCCTTTATTTTCAATTGTTTATTTAAATATTTTCCAGGACTTCTAGACTCTCAAAAAACTCCCAGCAAATATAGCAGTGGTTATAACAATGAAATCTAACGTTGCAAATCTTCTGGAATCTGACCCTAGGTGCCTTTGATTTTGGGGTGATTTACTCGGAATTGTGACCCACGTTGGGCGCTATTTATACTATATTACGAGGTTTTATAAGGTTGTCTTTGTAATTAAAAATCTTTAGTTTATAATTTTCAATTAAAAAACTCCACTCGGACACATACAAATACATGATCGTAGATTTTTATGTAAGAAAAGCCCGTACCACTAACAGCCTAATGGCGAGTATAATCTCACCAATCGTATAACAAACAATAGTTAATCCAGAGATACTAAAGTAAACAGAAACAATAATATCTCACTCGCAGAAATAAAAGTTGAAAGACACGGTCGATTTACAAGTCAAACACGATTTATTTATCGCTTCGGTGAGGTTTCGGAAACTAATTTGTTCCATCTTCAAGCCCCTTGTGCTATGTTGATCAGATCAAGTCTTTTCTGTATTGTGTCAATATTTAGAAGTAACCCTTCTATATTCTAGTAACAATTTCTGCTTAAATATTGACATACGAGCATGTTATTATGTTTTCCTTGTAAATTTACTCGTATATACTGTTTCAAGTATAGGCCTATATATATATATATATATATATATATATATATATATATATTAAATATGGTGATATGTTTTCTTGTAATATAGTTAATAAATTAAAAATATTTCAAAAACAAGAATACTTTTAATAAATATATATTTATTCTTTCCGATAATATGCTGGACATTGGAGAGCCCATTGTTAATCCATCCTTTTGTTTATAAATTTTATTATTATATAAAAAATAATTTTGATTTAATATGATTTTTAATGTATTTAAATAAATATTTAATATATATTGAATATATTTAATATGGAATAAATATATTCATTAAAAGTATTCTTGTTTTTGAAATATTTTTAATTTATTAAATATATATATATATATATATATATATATATATATATATATATATATATATATATATATATATATATATACTATTTTGAGTAGTTGAAGTTTAATCGTATACTTAACATTTAAACCAACAACATTTTATGTTTTAGAATAGTAATTCACATTGTCAAGCGGTAGTTTCGAATAAACGAACAGTTTCCTACTCCAAACAGGTTTAATTTTTGTTACTATACTTGACATAGAGAACGTCAATGCAGAGAGCGTCCATTATAAAACAAGCAATAATACACCTTGCTACAGGAATTGAACTTAGTTCAGTTGTGACTCATCTAATGATGAGAACTCATTCGGCGAAATGCGCAACAAATCATTTACAGTTTTATAAATTTATAAATGTTTTAGCTACAATTTGTTTATTATTTATAATTAATTAATTGCAGTGGAATATCTTTTCACTAATAAATCTATAGAATGGCAATACTTTTTTTTAGGAACAACTTTACGGTAAGTTGGAGTCAATGTAAACGTATCAACGGTTATTTCAGTCAGAGAAGGAGCAGGTTAGGTTCCAGCTGATTGGGTCCATCTGTCACGGGTGGGATTACGGGACCAGGGATTTAGGTTTAGGGGTGAAATTAAGGAGGGCCCCCAATGCGGAAGACGTAATTGTCAGTCGGTCGTGTTTTAATGTCGAGGTTTTCTAAAGGACTGATATTATTTAACTGAGGGAGGGGATTGATTGAGTGAGTAGCGGTTTCAGCTAGCACACCGGGGCTTACCCAACCATTTTATATTTATTTGTTAAAGCCCCCCTTAATTGCCAATAATTTATAAAGATAAATGTTTTTATCGAAGAGCTAAAGAAATGCTCATAATAGTACAGCGAAATTTAGAGTTCACCAAGCGTAAAATATATTTAATAACCCCTCATTTGTATTATTCTATTTGCCCTTAGAAGAAAAATGCTCTCAAACATACCACTTAAATTCTAAACAATTTCTGGGGAGCACCCCTCCGGTAGTCACCCACTAAACTGTTCCTACTCCAAAAAATAAATCCTCAGGTCTACCTTCGTGTAAAAGCACAGAAGCGTAAGTCACAGATATAAGTGTTCATATTAAGCATATAAATTCATCTAGTGAACTAAGACCAAACTGAAAGTCCAATGACGTGCTAAACAGAAATATTTATAAAACGCAATCTGCAATGTAACTAAATAACTAAAAACAAATTTCATACAAAATAAAAGCGTCTGTATGTGAGATAGGAGGGGTAAGGCAACGTGTTGGGGGGAGGGGATACAGTTACACCTTTATATTTTGCGCTATGCCTGTAAAACGTTTTTTGCATAACAATTTGCATACTGTACCTAAATACTTCACTAAATTTCAGAAGACTTAAGGATTTTGAATTATTTTCCAATCAGAATTTTTTCTATATTTTTGCATTATTTTGAAAATAAGCCCAATAACTCTAGACCTCAACGAGCCTACATAATTTACAATTTATCATTTGTAAAATGAGGACTTTTTACATTTTATTTTTTAAACTACACATTTTTTTACTATGTTAGTTAAAATTATTTTGGTGGAATGTTATAGGTTCTTAAAAATACCATATAAAAAGCTATATTGATCAATTATAATTAATTGCATTACTATTTATTTAAAGGTGAACAATAGTTTGTTTAATATTTGAAGTTTGTGTATAATACAATGTTTTAACAACTTGTAAATTTAAACGACTTTTTAAATCAGTATTTATTTTACTCAAATATGTATTTCTGGAATAAAATTATAAAACCATACTATTATAGAGTAAATTTGAATTTCTTATGTTCTTAGAGAGTTTTAAACCTTTATAAAATTTGTTACAAAGGTGGCCCTTTTACAATATTTTTTACCTGATGAAATATTTTAAAAAATTTGTATCAATTTTGTGGGGTGATCCGAACTCTATCGCTGTACACTTGAAACACATCTGTAAGCTAAAATTTACAACCGCCTGTATGTATTGCAAGAAACTGATTTACAATACGTTTCGTGGCAAGAAGAGGGTGCAATGGACTTACCTGACAGGAAGCTAGTGGCCAAAGACTCCCCATCCTGCGCCCCGACGCCGCTCCCAAATACAACGAGAACAAGGATCGACACTGCCTTCATCCTCCGACACTGTCACGTCACACTTCACTCTACCACTTCAGGAACACTACTGGACTACAACCGCTAGATACCCCTCCTTCTCCCCACCCCAGCCTTGGCACTACTTCCGTATTATACAGAAACCTGATTCCGTCCTCCTCAATGGACCGGACCCATTCATATTTGTAGCACACGTTGCAAGAAACACCTTGCTCAAAATGCCTTTTTTTTATATTTGCAGAGTTGAAATGTCGACAAATACAAATGAACAAGTGTCTATAGATTTCTCTCAGCTTAGAAATGCACTTTTAAGCTTGTAGTGGATGACACTTGATGTTAATACAGTTTTATCAACTATTAATTTAGTCATTATATTTAATGAATTAATTTCAGTTTTATATGGGAGGAAAACGTTTCACAAAAGGGGCAAGGTATGCAATATAGCTATTTCGTTCCATTTGGCTTAAAATAAGTAATAACATATGATTTCATAAAACAGCTGATTTTTTGTTATAGGTTATGTGATAGAACAGCTGTTTTAAAGTATAGGTTATGTTACTTTATTTATATTTATAGTTTTTAAGACTCTACTTGAACTCGATGTTGTTAAGCTTGCATACTTTAAATATCATATAAATAGTTTTGATATAAGATACAATCTTTTGCAAAGCTTCACTGAAAAACTTCTGACAATTCAGACTTAAAATAAGTTCATTTTTCGAAGATGTATGTGCAGTAGTTATGATTGGTTGGAAATTTATTTCTCTTTTGTGCATAAACTCAGGACTATTCTGTGAAATATTTTATTGTAATAATTTTTAAAGAATTCTGTTTTAATGTTGATTTATAACATAAATTATGCATTATCCATCTGTATAATTTTGATTAATCCAACAAAAACCTGTCATTCGTAATGTTTTTATATATACATTAATATGTAAATAATTTTAATTTCGTTGACCGTGCCTTTTCCTTTCCTTCTCCAAGCAGGGATATTTAAACTATTACAACATTTAATGTAAACACTGAATCCAAGAAATAAGGCTGGGTCTAATATTGTTCTATAGTACAGCAACACTAAGCATAGATTCCCCGATTCGTTAAGTTGGCACTCCTGCCAGCGCAGATTACCTTCACCTGAACTAGTTTTATTAATTATTATCGATGGGATGGTAGGCTACGTTGGAGACGGGTCGCTGCCGGTGGAATTCCAATATGGCCGCGGGTTATGCTGTATGACGAAACAGGTCCGTTATTTCACCCGAGCGTGAGAACGGCAGCGCCTTCCTCTCCCCCCCCCCCACCTGTGCATTTCTTCACGTAACCGTCCATATCTACTCTAATTATTTTACATGCATCTTGAATGCGTTTCGAAGTGCGTATTGGGGCCGGAAGATCGCGCGCTCACAACAATGCAGAGCGAGTTGGCAGGGAAAAAGATTTACTTTAATTTGCATCTATTCGTCGTGAACATTGTAATAGCTAGTTACAAACATCCAGGGACTCCAGGAGCGAATACTGTCACTTGAGATTGTCGAGTGTGTCTGTGTGTGTGTGTGTGTGTGTGTGTGTGTGTGAGTGAGAGAGAGAGAGAGAGAACACGTGCGTGCGTGTGTGTGAGAGCGCGGGCTCGCGTTTGTGTGTGTGTGTGAGAGAGAGAGAGAGAGAACACGTGCTTGTGTGTGAGAGCGCGGGCGCGCGTTTGTGTGTGTGTGTGTGTGTGTGTAAGAGAGAGAGAGAGAGAGAGAGAGAGAGAGAAAATCGTGTGTGTGTGTGTGAGAGAGAGAGAGAGAAAACACGTGCGTGTGTGTGTGTGTGTAAGAGAGAGAGAGAAAACCGTGTTTGTGTGTGTGTGTATGTGTGTGTGTGTTTGTGTGTATGTGTGAGAGCTATTGTAGTGTGACATTAGTTCTTAGCGAGAGTTCCTTCCCAATGTCGTCGTCGGAACATTGGAGCCATGCTTTAGGCTCTACGAATATCCTGCACGACCTTGAAGGCCACTAACGGTCTCTGCTGTAGTTCTGTATAATGACCTAATCAGCTGTTTCTCCACCGTGAATTCTTTCCCGAGTTTTAGTGCGTGCAAGCGGGCGTGTGTGTATGAGTTTTAAAAAGATTTATTTTGAATATGTTTGACGAATAACATTCCTCTTAGTTGCTCCCAAAAGGAAAGTTGCCACTGAATCATGGAACTTCCGTAAGTGATTCAAGTTCCAAGAGTGATTTCTCCAGTATAAAACCCAGAAATTGTACTTTGAACAGGATATAGAAACAGAGAGATAGGGTTCGGTAAGACCTTCCAAATATTTACCTTGAATCTTAAAAGTATTTACACGCGGAGATATCGTTGCCGTGATGGAAAAAATTAGACAAGCATAGCTCGCAGTTCCGGATCAGTGAATAGTTGTAACTCAGGCCGGATACATCTAGATTTAGTTGTGTGTTGGTATTAATGTATAAAAGATGGAGATAGAAGATAAAAGAAAAAGATGGACTAGAAGTACACTATGTTGAAAATAATAATTAAAAATAGATAAGGAAAAGAAGAAAATAAAGCCGAAACGGGGGAGGAAGAAAATGAGGAAGACCTAGGTAGAAGACGGGAAAAAGAAGAGATTAGGTGGACGTAAGAAGATATGGGAAGGGAGAGATGAAGAAGAAAAATAAAGGAGATATGAGGAGGACGTAAAAACACAAGGGAAGGAGGAGGTGAAAAAATAGTAAAACGGGGAAATGAGGAGGACGTGACAGAAAAAAGTCTTGGGGAGCAGCTCCAGAAAAAAAAATAAAGGAGAAGTTAGGAAGAGTAAATGAAGAAGAAAGATGAACGAAAGATGGTGGAGGATGTAACAAATAATTAAGAGTTGAGAAGGATGTGCTGAAAAAAATACAAAAGGTAAGAGGATGAGGAGATGTAGTAGAAAAGTGAAAGAAAAATGGAGGACTAGGTGAAAAAATAATGATGATATGGGAAGAAGGAAATGAAGGGAAAAAATATAAGAGATAGAGATAGAGGTAAAAAAGGAAAATGATAGACAGGTAGCGAGTACCTTTTACAGAAAGTAAAAAAATAAAGGACACATGATGAAGGAAAAGAATAAAAAAAGGGAAAGAGGACAAAAAGTACAAGGTGAAACGAAAGAATAGACAAAGTAACAGGTCTTTTTCTACTAAAAATGATAAAACAAACACTATTGTAAAAATGAAATGAATGAACTGTAAACAAGAGGGAGAAAGCAAAGTTTTACATTTTGTTTGCCCAGTATCGAGCGCACACAACTAAAATAGAGCCTAAAGTTTGAGTCTATGGTGTTACATGATCCCTATAATCTCATAGACAAAAAACATTGGCCCTCTTGTTACAGTACGATTGTAATGCTTTGTTTTATACCTGGAACTGTAAATTACAGAACGGGATCTATTTATCAGTAGCCAGTCCTGTGTCGTCTTTGTATTTATCACAGACACACTAAACAGTCGTCGAACCAACAGCACTGTGCGCAATTATTTCGCGAACCATAACATCGCACACATAGATATTAGGTTGCTGGTAACAGTACGTTACCGTCGCTCACTAGAGTCCTAGTTAGTGGGGAGTCGCTGGGTGTACTGTACTAGTCTAGAGAAAAACATTTATTTGCTGGGCAACCATGAATATTGGGATGCTGTTATGGGGGAACAGTACATTACCGTTGCTCACTAGAGTCGTTCTCGAGAATAGTGATCAGTCGTAGGAATGCTGTACTAACCTAGATAAAAACATTTATTTGCTGGGCAACTAGTGAGTATTGGGATGCTGTTATGGGGGAACAGTACATTACCGTTGCTCACTAGAGCCGTTCTCGAGAATAGTGATCAGTCGTAGGAATGCTGTACTAACCTAGATAAAAACATTTATTTGCTGGGCAACTAGTGAGTATTGGGATGCTGTTATGGGGGAACAGTACATTACCGTTGCTCACTAGAGTCTTTCTCGAGGTTAGTGATCAGTCGTAGGAATGCTGTACTAACCTAGATAAAAACATTTATTTGCTGGGCAACTAGTGAGTATTTGGATGCTGTTACAGGCGAACAGTACATTACCGTTGCTCACTAGAGTGTTTCTCGAGGTTAGTGATCAGTCGTAGGAATGCTGTACTAACCTAGATAAAAACATATATTTGCTGGGCAACCAGTGAGTATTGGGATGCTGTTACAGGCGAACAGTACATTACCGTTGCTCACTAGAGTCTTTCTCGAGGTTAGTGATCAGTCGTAGGAATGCTGTACTAACCTAGATAAAAACATTTATTTGCTGGGCAACCAGTGAGTATTGGGATGCTCTTACAGGCGAACAGTACATTACCGTTGCTCACTAGAGTCTTTCTCGAGGTTAGTGATCAGTCGTAGGAATGCTGTACTAACCTAGATAAAAACATTTATTTGCTGGGCAACCAGTGAGTATTGGGATGCTGTTACAGGCGAACAGTGCATTACCGTTGCTCTCTAGAGTCTTTCTCGAGGTTAGTGATCAGTCGTAGGAATGCTGTACTAACCTAGATAAAAACATTTATTTGCTGGGCAACTAGTGAGTATTGGGATGCTGTTATGGGGGAACAGTACATTACCGTTGCTCACTAGAGTCGTTCTCGAGGTTAGTGATCAGTCGTAGGAATGCTGTACTATCCTAGATAAAAACATTTATTTGCTGGGCAACTAGTGAGTATTTGGATGCTGTTACGGGCGAACAGTACATTACCGTTGCTCACTAGAGTGTTTCTCGAGGTTAGTGATCAGTCGTAGGAATGCTGGACTAACCTAGATAAAAACATATATTTGCTGGGCAACCAGTGAGTATTGGGATGCTGTTACAGGCGAACAGTACATTACCGTTGCTCACTAGAGTCTTTCTCGAGGTTAGTGATCAGTCGTAGGAATGCTGTACTAACCTAGATAAAAACATTTATTTGCTGGGCAACCAGTGAGTATTGGGATGCTGTTACAGGCGAACAGTACATTACCGTTGCTCACTAGAGTCTTTCTCGAGGTTAGTGAGCAGTCGTGGGAATAATGTATTAGCTTAGATAAAAACATTTATTTGCTGGGCAACCAGTGAGTATTGGGATGCTGTTACAGGCGAACAGTGCATTACCGTTGCTCACTAGAGTCTTTCTCGAGGTTAGTGATCAGTCGTAGGAATGCTGTACTAACCTAGATAAAAACATTTATTTGCTGGGCAACCAGTGAGTATTGGGATGCTGTTACAGGCGAACAGTGCTTTACCGTTGCTCTCTAGAGTCTTTCTCGAGGTTAGTGATCAGTCGTAGGAATGCTGTACTAACCTAGATAAAAACATTTATTTGCTGGGCAACTAGTGAGTATTGGGATGCTGTTATGGGGGAACAGTACATTACCGTTGCTCACTAGAGTCGTTCTCGAGAATAGTGATCAGTCGTAGGAATGCTGTACTAACCTAGATAAAAACATTTATTTGCTGGGCAACTAGTGAGTATTGGGATGCTGTTATGGGGGAACAGTACATTACCGTTGCTCACTAGAGTCTTTCTCGAGGTTAGTGATCAGTCGTATGAATGCTGTACTAACCTAGATAAAAACATTTATTTGCTGGGCAACCAGTGAGTATTGGGATGCTGTTACAGGCGAACAGTGCTTTACCGTTGCTCTCTAGAGTCTTTCTCGAGGTTAGTGATCAGTCGTAGGAATGCTGTACTAACCTAGATAAAAACATTTATTTGCTGGGCAACTAGTGAGTATTGGGATGCTGTTATGGGGGAACAGTACATTACCGTTGCTCACTAGAGTCGTTCTCGAGAATAGTGATCAGTCGTAGGAATGCTGTACTAACCTAGATAAAAACATTTATTTGCTGGGCAACTAGTGAGTATTGGGATGCTGTTATGGGGGAACAGTACATTACCGTTGCTCACTAGAGTCGTTCTCGAGAATAGTGATCAGTCGTAGGAATGCTGTACTAACCTAGATAAAAACATTTATTTGCTGGGCAACTAGTGAGTATTTGGATGCTGTTACAGGCGAACAGTACATTACCGTTGCTCACTAGAGTCTTTCTCGAGGTTAGTGATCAGTCGTAGGAATGCTGTACTAACCTAGATAAAAACATATATTTGCTGGGCAACCAGTGAGTATTGGGATGCTGTTACAGGCGAACAGTACATTACCGTTGCTCACTAGAGTCTTTCTCGAGGTTAGTGATCAGTCGTAGGAATGCTGTACTAACCTAGATAAAAACATTTATTTGCTAGGCAACCAGTGAGTATTGGGATGCTATTACAGGCGAACAGTACATTACCGTTGCTCACTAGAGTCTTTCTCGAGGTTAGTGATCAGTCGTAGGAATGCTGTACTAACCTAGATAAAAACATTTA